>JAEKIV010000053.1:0-32275 GCA_016801325.1 Hypholoma fasciculare
AGCAGCGTAATCAAGGACATAAGGAAAATAATTAGCCGAGCATCACTCAGCGGCTATCTAGGTACAGTCGATTTTCACCGGGCATAGGGACGTCCACGTTTACATACATGTTCTCAGAATGATTTGCGGCAACCAGGGTACCTATCAAAGACAAATTGCCAGTAAGAATTACTACATTGCAAATAAATTAATAGACCACAAGCAGTCATTCTGATACTTCGGCTGTGCACATCTTATGAATGAAGTTTTAATATTTACAGTCATGCTGTTAGGTATTAGGTAGTGGAATGGAACATTATGAGAGTGTAATAATGGGTATATGTTCCAGTCACCCAATAGATTTTCGCAGACAAGTCCTGAATTTCCGGGTTTGCTGTTTTCGCGTATACGGCAGTGCCATAGGTTCACGCTAGTAGCGAATACATCAAAGTTACATTGGACAAGTCTATAAACTGAGTATGCGACGCAATTAGAGCTTAACAGACTTAGTTCCATGTTTCCAGAAAGTGAAGTAAGCTATAGATGTGTATTGCGGTATTCAGACGCCGGATTGACAAAACAAGATCAAAAACTTACGGGTGACTCCATCTTCACGGTAGTTGAGTAAGGCAACCATGCCATCTGGGTTCATGGATTCGCTCGTGTACTGTAACAGCATGAGAAACGAAGACTGTGTGTTGGTAATAATACTCACAAATTCATAATCCTTGAAGTTTGCCACAAGCTTCTTCGCGAATGCGGCGGCGCCTTTCTCGAACTCTGCAACATCATTGGGCGCAGACTCCGCCAACTTTTCCTTAACAGATTTCATGTATCCCTGAAGATATTGATGAACAACGAGCTAGATGTGAAACAGTTCAAATATACCTTGAGGTAAGTGAGATAAGACTTTTTGTCGAAGGTTGTCGATTGCAATCTGAAAGAAAGGACAACGTTGTTGACCTGGGAGCTGCCCTCTTCTAGACCTTCATCTTGCTCTTCAGCGGAGGGGTTAGCACCTGGAAAAGAACGTGAGTTTCCGTATGTACGTAACATATATGAGAGTCCCACCGATATCGATATCCGCTCCGGCTTTGACAGTAATCATCTGGCAGTCGACCTCGTAGACGATGCCATCGATCTCCTTCCTGAATCGCTGTGAGCACGCCGTTACGGAAAGACGGGAAAAAAGTATACAATGGGAATGCATCGGAAAAGAGCTCATCTCCAGTGATAATATCTTCGTACAACAACATGGTGGGAGGAGGAGAGAAATTTTAGCAAGTGTCCAAGTCGTTTCATGCTGGATGTATCGATTTGATCTTATCACGCTGCCTCGATTACATAATCTTCATCACAAAAATTAGCAGAACTCAGAAACACTTAGAGCGCTTTTCATGCTGCTATGGATTACCAGCCGGTCGTAGTCAAGACCCATCGTCGCTCTCCGAGTTCAAAACACTCTGCGGAGTCCAGGTACTGGCGGCAGTTTAGGCATCCGGTCTTTGTCAAGGAATATGCTCCCATAACCTCCGTTCATTTTTCACCTTCAAGACCGCACAGGTACGCTGTGACTGCCGCCACCCGAGTACAAATTTATGCACCTCGCACTCAAAAGCTTACGAAGACGATATCTCGCTTCAAAGATGTTGCTCGAAGTGGGTGCATCCGGGAGGATGGTAAACTTGTCGTGGCAGGAGACGACAGCGGTTTGATCCAAGTAAGTGTCCGAATTGCAAATGACATATTACGGAGTGTATTCATATTCAATTAGGTTTTTGATATAAACTCTCGGGCCATCCTTCGAACATTAGATTCTCATAAGCAACCCGTCCACGTCACCAAATTTTCCTCTCTGTCTCCCACCCATGTACTCTCTTGTTCAGACGACACCACAGTAAAATTCTGGGATGTGCCGTCGCAAACGCCCATCACCACATTCACAGACCATACAGACTACGTTCGATCTGGTCAAGTTTCGACATCAAATCCAAATCTCATTATGACGGGTTCCTATGATTCTACAGTCCGACTATTTGACGCACGGTCAGGTCATTGCGAAATGTTCATGACGCCTGGTGGCACGTCATCTCTCTCGGACCGTGCTCCTGTTGAGCAAGTACTAATGTTTCCATCGGGGACGATTGCACTATCCACATCGGGACCAATACTTCGCGTTTGGGACCTGGTTGCGGGCGGCCGATGCACACGAGCATTATCAAACCACCAAAAAACTGTAACCGCTTTGACATTCAACTCCACTGGCGATCGACTTCTTACAGGAAGTCTTGATCAAATGGTTAAAGTTTACGATGTCAGCACGTATAAAGTAGTCCACACCATGCGCTATCCCGCTCCAGTCTTGTGTTTGTCCATATCGGTAAGCGAATACGCAGTAACAGTCATAATCAAATCTGACTCTTTCTTTCACCAGCCTGACGATACGCATATTATCGGAGGCATGTCCGATGGCACATTATCCATCCGTCGGCGAGATCCCAAAGCTAGTGAGGTCAAGCCGCCGGACCAAGTGCACACCAGTGTATCTGCAATTCTGTCAAACATTGATATTGGACACGGCGTTTTGCAACAAAAGACTATCACGAAAGGCTCTGTGGACAAGGGTGAACTACGCCTGGAGACGCAAACATCAAAGAAATTGAAGGAATACGACAAGTATCTTAAGAACTTCAAATATTCCGCTGCTCTTGATTCAGTTTTGAAAAAGGTCTTTCTAGTGTTCTTCGTGATGGTTTTACTCACTTACACTGGGCGTAGAATGTACCACCCACAATCACATTTTCACTCATTCAAGAGTTGATCCATCGCGATGGGTTGAAGATAGCTTTAGCGGGACGCGACGATGTCCTTTTGGAGCCTATCTTGCGACTTCTGCTCAAATATGTTGCAGATCCCCGCTTTGGGGAGCTCGTGGCTGATATAACATCCATTGTACTTGGTTCGTCACTATTTATGACCAAGTAAACTGAGGCTGATATATCACGTTGAATTTCAGGCATGTACAGCGCAGTTATCGGCCAAGCTCCCCTAATTGGCACCCTGTTCCTACGCTTGCGCAAAAAGGTGGCTTCTGAAATTAGATTCCAGGACGAGATTATCAAGGCAAAAGGAGCCTTATCCATGATTTTGTCTTCTACAGTGCTGAAAAGCTCGTGACACATGCCATTTTGTAGTTGTTCCAAATCAAAATAGAAATTACACGCCATAGCCCCGTCTTTTACGTTGGGTTATCAGTATCTAGAGCAGCTATAAGCCCTTGTAGGATGTCTCTCTGTGACACTGCTGGCTCTGATTCATTATCATCAATGTCAACGTGTTCGTGATATATGCGCAGTGTCTGCACAATATCTTGCATTGATTGATTTCCGCGAGATAACATGCGACATGCATGACCTCGAATCTATATAATCAATCAGTAAGACGATTTATGGTAGTTGATGAGTCTTACCCCATCATCCTCCATCAACAGCCATGCCAGAATATAGTCCACAGTTTGGAGGGTGAACAGGCCATTTTCAAGCCTGCGAATGTAAAACGAATCTTCTGTGTCAAGTGCCGAATCTTCTGTTTCATCGAGCATTTCCTTCTACAACATCAGCGTATTTGATTGCAGTATTTAAAGCGTAAACATGCCTTTCTCTCCCTTTCCAACTCTACATCGGCAACCTTTAAACGCTTGACGGCGTTATCCCGAATTTCTAGGAGTTTGTCGACTTTTTCGTATTCTGCTTCCACAAATTTTGCGAGGACCCGAATGCGACTTGCCGAATCAGAGGGAAGATTTGTCAACAAGGATGAAATAATCCCTAGTATGTGCCCAATGTCTTCCGAGGCAGGCTCAGTCTCTGCCTTGGAACGCTTGGATGACTGTGTGTTCCATTCAATGACATAACACAGAAGGAAAACAAATTCTGACCTTGTTCATGAACGCCATAAACAATGGTTTCAAGCCAGGTATTTCTATGAAAGCGTCGCAGATGGCGGCCCCTTGATGGCCAGACATGGCATAGTCAAGCACCTTGATAGAGCGGGACTTTGACTCGCGTTTATCTCTGCGGAAACGACTTTCAAAAATCAATTTTTTTCTTGAAAAAATAGGTCAATTACTTGATCATCAGAACCATCAAATCCGGACCCTCTGCTTCCAAGAACAGCCTTTTCATTGCGGTTTCACTCAAGGCCGAGCACAATGTATCAAATAAATTTTCCATAAATTCATATTCGTCTGGATCAACTGGATCCCTTCGGCGGAATTGCTAGCAATCAAAAGTAAAAAGTAAGCATTAGGTTCATAAAACTGTAAGCCTTGCTATATAAACTTACAGACAAGACTTTCAATATGATTTCTACGCCGTTGCTCTTTCCCATTTGGATCTTATTATCCCGGCTACTTTGTAAAAATATGGAAAGCAGTTCTGCCGAGTAGGCCCGATTTTCATCGTGAGCTTTGGACTGTATGCGGTTTAAAAGCCAGTCCAAGACCTTTGTCTTTGAAACCATATCTGATCCAAGTGATGGTTCGAGTCCAATCATATTTTCGAATATCCCTTTAAAAAGCTCAAGTATCGACAGGCAACATCAAGATGAGACTCACCTAGAACATGAAAAACAGCCTGCCTGTCCGCTTCTTCCCGTTCATTTAACCGTGGAAGATTATCCACCAACAATTCTAAAGCTGAGTTTGAGACCTGCAAATAGAGTTAGACAATCAGGAATACATAACAATAAATTTATACCAATGCTTCTGCTAGCACTTTCAGTGCTTCCTCGTCCTCTTCATGGCCATCCGCTTCGATCTCGATACCAGCGTCTTCATCAGTGAGCTCATAAAGCAATTCTATGATGTCAATTACAATATCCACGTTCTCATGAGTGAGGAGGCCAACAATCATGGTTAGTGTACCCGACCTCACTAGCTCAGGGTACGCTAACGATGGAGATTGTGAAAGAGATAGCAATGCCTTTATGGAACTGTCTAAATCTGCTTCGGAGTCAATGAATCTTGACAAAAGCAAGGGAGGGAATAAATAGAAAATCGTTGAAGACGTAGAGGGGAAGAAACCCACTTTGAGGGATCGTCAGGATGTTTGGACCGCTGATCTTGGTTCTTGTTCACGGCACGTTCAAAATTCTGCAAACATCTCCGCAGTTCGGTAATAGTCAGGTCGTGCGCCTAGGGTAACGGCCGTCTTGAGTACCGTCGTCATTGCATCATTAAAATCATCCTCACCTCACCCTCCATGTGCTCTCCTTCAGATTTCTCAAAAATGTTCAGAATTTCCTTTTGTTCAGAAGTAAGGCCACCTCCGAAAAACCGTCCCTCGTCGTCTTCCTCGGTAAAATAATCTGCGTCACCACCAGGTGCAATATCTCGTTCAAAAATGTTATCATCTTCGTCCTCTACAGTTGCCCTCTTCGACAGCGTTTCTTTTGCTAATTGTCCGCCTTGCACGCTAGAGACCAGAGCAGGTACAGAGGGTGATTTGGTATCCATTTTCATTTTCTTAAGCATTTCCGGGGAAGGGTTATCGGGAAGCTTGCGCTTGTTTCCGCTCAGAGGAAGTTTGGGAATCTGGTATGCTTTAGGTGAATGCACACTTGGTCAAATTAGATGGTTTACCTTGAAGAGTTTGTCTATATCCATCTTCAAATAGAACGAGGCAGCCTATGTATATCCACGAAAGATCCGGAAACGGTGGGCTAAGCCTTTTCGTAATGCTGAGAAACAGGAATACTGCGAAGAAGAATTGCTGGGAGTTGAAGGCACCGCGTTACAACTTACTACGCGTAGTGGAAATATCTCCGTACTGACTTATTTTGAGGTCGAAACCTGAGCTGCGGTGGGTCGTACAGCACTTGAACAAGTAAGGTGTAAAAGGGAGATGTATGCCTGATAGCCAGCGGCCCTTTTTTGGTGATATGTAGTAGCAAGAGTTACGGCGCTGAGTTAAGTACTTCCGAGATATTGAAGTGCAGTGCAGAAAGCTGCACGTGACTTTACACTTGTGAGTAGTGGCTCGCCGGCTTCGAGAGGATTATCATTATTCAAGTTGGCGGTGGGGTAGACATCCTTCTTGAGTGGTATCTATTCCTCCCTCATGCAAATTGACTATGGCTACCCCTTCACCAATGAATCATACACCTAACTCTGCAGCCATGTCTGACATAGAGGTCAGAGTTGCGCGCATGGCTGATCCTACTATTGGTGTGTTACATCTTGTACGGGTTGTGGACTGAATAATACTCACCGTTCTCTACCCCCTTACCTCAGAACTTCGCATCCGGCATGGGCTTGCTTGCGAAATTCGCGAGATGCTAGACACTATTCGCGACTCTGAATCTGCGCGTGCCATACCCAATATTGTTCGGCCCTTGGTGGATTTGCTTCGAAATGGCGAGCCGTCTTTCCAAAAGGATACCATGGAGTATCAATACCGTCGCGTCGTTTTTGAGATCCTCAACCGCCTACCCACGAATGAGGCCATTCGTGTCCATTTAAGCAGCATATTTTCTTGCATGATCCATGTTATTCGCACCGACAACGAAGACAATGGACAAACTGCTTGCAAAACGCTAGTCGACCTCGTTCGCAACTATCGATCAGTGACGGAGGAGGGAGTTGCCGAGTTCGTAGCTATTTTTCAGGAAGCCTATACGAACATCAAAGGACTGGTGGAACGATATCTTTCTGCAGACTCTCCTCTAGCAGACCCGAACACGGCCTTACCTGCGCTACGCAGCTTCAAGGCTCTCGGAGAAATGGGCATGGTTATGGTTATGATGTCCCAAGTACAGAGGAATTTGGTGGCTTCCACTCTGCAAGGTTCAAGTTCCTATGCTTTCGAAATTCTTGCCCTAGAATCGCCAGCGCAACATAAAGCGCGCACGGATTATGAAGCCATGGGTAGTATATGGGACGGTGTCGCGCCCACGGTCAAGAATTTAACTCTGTATGGAGATTTTATCCAGGCTCAAATCAAGGTAAGAGTCTGAGTGCATAATTGGCGAGATACTCATCTAGGCCTTTTAGATGCTGTCTTATCTTGCATACGTCATGCGGTTTGCAACAGACCTGACCGATTCACATGGAGAAGCTCTTATATTGAGTGCTCTGCGACTTCTTCAAGATTGCCCTCCAAACGGGATTACGATGCGGAGGGTAAGCTTGCAGAAAACCAACATCCAACATTTACATTTATCGGCACATACAGGAGTTGATGGTTGTTTTCCGCCACCTGATGGGAACACCTCATCGCAAAGCACTCTTTGGTCGACTGAACAAACTTTTCGACGAAAAAGTTCTTTTGGGCACAGGGATAGCCACTAAAGAAGCTCTACGGTACGAGCGCTTGATTTATTTCTAGGTGTATCTTAACGTATTTGTATTGCAGCAACAATGTCTACACCGCGGTCGCAGATCTCGTCCACCATGTTCGAAGCGAACTGACTGCGCCACAGTTGGAACGAATAGTTCATGTGTACTCTTCAATGATGCACAATCCTGCCCTCTCTTTTAATCTACACACATTGTTCGCCAAAATGATGTTTGGATTGGCGGACGCTATCCTTGCTAAGGAAACTGGTCAAGGCGCTGCGCGGTTGTTGGAAGCTATGTTCGAAACATGTTTAGAAAGGCTGGAAGGCCTTTGCGTGGTGTACTCAGAAGTTTCTCCAGCATTGGAACGCAACAAACAAAAGTCACAAATAAATTTGACACCGAGTAATTATGCTGAGTTGACTTCCATTGAGAAATCTCGCCCTGTCGCGGCTGCTGTATATCTCATTGAAAAGCCCGAAGAGGTCATACATGGTATGCTTTTTAAATCACTTTTATCACTGCTCTTACTTAAGTGTAATCCCTTTAGACTCTCGAAATGTCTTCAGAACACTTCTACACGGCTTTCGGGTCTGCCTTACCTCTTTGAAAAAATGTGAAGCTCCCGCCCCGGACGGAAGCCTAATCTTCCGTTTCTTTGAAGCATCTGTCCGGTGCATGTCCCTATTCGAATCAGATCCAAGGGTACCCGAGCAAACCGAACCCATCGAATGGTTTGGACACGCCCTCACAGAGGTTAACCTTCACGTCTTTCAAGAAGTTTGGACGCACAAAATGGAATTCTTTTTCGAGCATGCCAAACACCGAATCATGCTTCTCAATGTCTGTCAAAATCTTTTTACACGGGATACAACATCAGCAACGCTTCTCGCTATCGTTCTTAAATTTCTTGTCGACCGTCTCCCCCTTCTGGGTGACTATGACGATTTGACAGCTGCGGCGACGATTCGCTTGTACAAGATGGCATTCGGTGCTGTTGCAGCACACCCTACCACTAATGAAGCAATACTTGCATCCCATGTCAGTAAACTCTTGATGGATTGCTTTCCATTGGCCGCAAAAGCCACCAAGCCCACGAACTATTTTCACCTGTTGAGAGCCTTGTTCAGAGCTATCGGTGTAGGGGGAGGTCGATACGAACTCCTGTACGGCGCGGTGGTTCCACTCCTGCCTGACATGCTAGAAAGCTTAAATCGCCAACTTCTCTCATCGGAAGGACAGACCCGCGACATGGTCGTTGAGCTCTGCTTAACGGTCCCGCTGCGGTTAACTCACCTTCTACCACATCTGACATATCTGATGCAACCGTTAGCTCTTGCACTAAGAGGCAGCTCAGATCTTGTCTCGCAAGGCTTGCGGACGCTAGAATTGTGCATCGATAACCTCACTCCCGATTTTCTAGATCCCACTCTCAGCACTGTACTTCGGGATCTCATGGAGGCATTATTCAGCCACTTGAAACCGCTCCCTGCACTACACCACCCTGCCCATACCACTATCCGTATCTTGGGAAAATTAGGAGGTCGGAATAGGCGTTTGCTCACGAAGGAACCTGCTTTAAGTTACCGACATCACTCCGAGCCCGCCAAGCTTACGATATCGTTCAATGGCATGGTTGAAAAAATTGAAATGGACCCCATAGCTCGACTAGCTTCCCAGCAAATCAGCAAAGGTTCTATCGTGGATAGTTCCCATGCTTATAGTTATCTGGAAAATTGTATATCGATTCTCTTTAGCGAGGTATTTATCGTTTATTCGTGTTCATCGTGGAATTGACATCTGTTTAATAGGGGATTATCGGTCGCAATGTGGAAGAAATATTTGTTGGTACTCTGCAAGGGATATTTGACGCTTTGCACATGCCAGAACTTCAACTCCAGGCGGAAACATTTGTTCGCAAGCTCGGAAAGGCTATTTTTGAAGAGGAACTTAGGCGACCTCCCTTGCGCGAAGGAGCGCGACCGACATCTAGTTCCCTTCTTTCCTGCTATCTTGACGCATTCCCTCATGCCCTCGCCCGCGATCAACCAGAACACGCAACTAAAGCCTACTCAATGATCTGCACAATCGTGGACGATCTTGTTGCCATGAACACTCGGCCCAGCGTCACTCAGCCAGAAATCCTCGTTATCTTACATCAAATTGCCAATCGATTCACCGCTCTGTGCCTTGATGATTCATGGACGAGAAAAAGCGCGGGATGTAGTGGAATAAAGATAATGGCAAGAACTCCCAATTTGGGAACGAGGTGGATCATGGACCGTGAGGTGGACCTCTATCGCACTCTTTTACACATCCTCAAGGATCTGCCATCTGATCTTCCCAGAGATGTTGACGATGTTATTGAAGTGCTGATGACTGTCCTTCGTATCAGCAATGCACAGCTCGACTTCCAAAATGAACCAGCTTCTCATCAGGCCCGTAATAAACTAGTTCACACTGTAGGGATATTCTTCCCTGAACTGCAAAGCCCAAACCCTTTGGTTCGCCAAGCCGCACAAAGATGCATTGGCTTGCTGGTCAGCCTCAGTGGTAGACCGGCAGTCGATCTTCTAATGCCACACCGAGACAGAATGTTGATGGGCATATTCACCAAACCTCTGCGCGCCTTACCATTCTCCAAACAGATTGGAATGATTGAAGCCATCCGGTATTGTGTCAGCCTAGATCCTCCATTAGTCGAACTCAATGACGAACTCCTGCGCCTATTGCACGAGACTTTGGCGCTAGCCGACGCCGACGACAACCAACTTGCAGGCCCTAGGAATCTTCGTCAGGGAAGTCTAGAGATAATCAAACTTCGTGTAGCATGCATAAAGCTTCTTACTGCGTCCATGCCATTGACCGATTTCTTTTCTCGACAACATCAAACGCGTCAAAGGTACTTTTATTTTTATTTTTGCAAAGGCTCAATATTAACTTCAGCTTCCGTACAAAGGGTGACTGGCCTCTATTTCAAATCGCTATATTCTCCCGCCCCTGAAGTCAAAGATGTAGCCCACGAGGGACTCCGTATGGTTCTTACGCATCAAAATCGCCTTCCCCGAGAATTGCTCCAGACGGGCTTACGCCCAATATTGATGAACCTTGCGGACCCTAAACGGCTGTCTGTGGCAGGCTTGGAAGGGCTGGCGCGCCTCTTGGAATTGCTGACAAACTATTTCAAGGTCGAAATCGGTCACAAACTTCTGGACCATTTCAGGATTGTAGCAGACCCACAGCTCTTGCAGGAATCATCAAAACTTTCCCTGGCAGACAACGAGGGAATCACTAAATTAGTCCGCCTCGCAAACATCTTCCATCTTCTGCCATCCGCCGCCAATATTTTCCTTGAACCTCTTGTTAACGCGATCGTCCAAACCGAGGCGCAAATGCACTTTTCAACAAGAAGTCCGTTTTCCGAGCCTCTAGCTCGATACCTTGATAGATATCCAGTCGAAGGCATAGATATGTTTCTACGTCACTTACAATATCCTCGCCACCTGCGAACGCTGCGAAGTATCCTGCAGGCGAACCTCGCTCCTAACGTCCTACGCGAGTTAGCATCGCGAACACCGGTTCTTGTGAATCGATTGAGGCTCGGCAACGAAAGGAACGTCGTCATCGCTGTATTGAGCATATTCGACGACCTTGCAACCTTGGCCCCATCATGGATCACTCACAATGGCTATGCTATTGACGCTGTCGTGGAATTATGGCAAAGCAGCCTTCCTTCTCAAGAAAACCTTGCTGCAATTGTCGTAGATGTTACTCACCGGTGCTCTCTGATGCTCTCTATCTTCACGAAGGCATTGAAGGAAGCACCTCGCATCGATTTGCTCTTCGAAATCACATCTATCTACACGTTTAATCTTGGCATGGATGTGGCTGGAACAACGAAGTTTCTTTATGAACATGTAGCTCTGAGCGACGACACATTATTTAAGCGCAATATTCTCGTGCGCTTCTTAACCTGGTTCATTAACCCGAAGTACACAATCGCGCAAAAGACATTCTTCATCCATTACATAGTTTCGCCTGTTCTCTTGACCAATGCCAACCGATCTCGAACAACAGACAGCCTTATCGACTCGGATTTTGTCAACCAAATCCATCGCATCATATGGCAGCCTATGAATGACGCAGGGGCCTTCACCGACGTCGATGACATGTTCCGTGTTGAAATTTTGAACTTCACGATTATACTGGTTCAGTATTATCCAGACCTTCTGGATGATGTCCGAAAAGATATCATGAAGTATGCTTGGTCCTACATCACATCCAATGATGATATCATTGTCAAACAGACGGCTTACCTACTGTCTGCGCGATTCTTTGCAGCATTCCCGACTCCCGAAAAATTTATACTACGCGCATGGACTGGCCTTTTGCGTATTCCCCACCCCGATGGTCGTGCTGCTCTACGCCAAGAGGCTTTAGTAACTCTTGCTCCTTCGCTTCCCAAGGCAGATCCCACACAGCCAGGTCGTCCTGCGTGGGCAAATACCACGCGTCGCCTACTCGCAGAGGAGGGTCTGCCCTCTATGATCACTATATATCATCTTATCGTGAAACAACCAGATCTATTTTTTCCGGTCCGTTCCCTCTTCGTACCGCACATCGCAAACTCTCTCAACAAACTTGGAATGACTGGTTCTGCTGCTCTGGACTCTCGCCTCCTTTCTGTTGATATTTTGCAAGTTATTTTTAATTGGGAAGAGCAAGCTATGCGGAATGTGAAGAAAGGACTGGCAGCTGACGAGCACCGTCACGACGATTCTATGTGGTTGACACCCTTGGGACTTAGGGAAAACATGGTCAGCTATCTGGTCCGCCTCTCGACTGTCACCCATGACCAACCAGCCAGAGCCACTCTTCTTCCGAGAGCGCTATCTCTATTGCAAGTCATTGGAGGACCCAATGGTTGGACAGATGTTACAGTGGGCTTGCGATTTTTCTCTCGCATCCTTGAAGTGCGTCTGTTAATTATCTTAAATGCAAGTTCTTGTCACTGATCTACTCACTCTTCAGAATGATCTGCCCAACGATAACCCCAATTTACTTGCTCAGGCATTGTCATCGGCCAAAGTTCTACAGGTCATTGCTGCAGACCAACCTGAGGCCTGGTATACGGCGAATGCCACCATTCTTCAGAAGCTTGTTCGCAAAGGGCTGTTGGCGGACGATCATTCCTTAAATGAGACTCTTCAACCAATCTTTGATCAACTTATCGCTCTCTACCCTCTGCCAAAAGAGGAGGAAGAACAACACGCAGAATTATCCGATTTTCACAGTTATGTGTACTCGTCAATTGGAGAGGGTCTTCGCAATTCAAGTTCACTACCTGGCATTCTCGGCATGTTGAAGTCTGTTGTCCGTGTTGCACCTGAGCGCATTGAACCCTTCAGCCAGCCTCTTATGAAATTGCTAAGCAAACTCACCAAGGAACATATACACTCATCCCCTACAACCCCTGGATACGAGATCAATGTACGCTTGGTTACGACCATCCTCGATATATGCCAGATGTCGGTTGCATTTCTTGGAGACCAACGTCGATGGCTTTTGAGCACACTTTGTGTTTTTGTAGACAAATCCAAAAGCGTACCTCTTTGCCGGTATATCCTGGATCTCGCACGGACATGGGCCTTGCACAAGCAAGAAGCTTACCCGACGATGAAAGAGAAGGCCACTCTTCTGCAGAAAATGACACTGTATGAAACGCGAGGAGATATCTTCCAATCCTATCTGGAACTCATTTATGAGATCTACACTGATCCTACACTGCGACGCAGTGACTTGACGAATCGCTTGGAACAATCATTCCTATTGGGTTGTCGGGCCAAAGATTCCAGTCTTAGAGAACGTTTCATGGACCTTCTAGATATCAGCGTCCCTCGATCGTTATTTGGGAGACTGACTTACATTCTGGGGGTGCAAAGCTGGGATGCCTTAGCCGATCATAATTGGATATATCTTGCTCTTCATCTACTCCTTGGCGCAGCCGACATAGATCTACCAACCAATCATGAGAAGCGACAACCGTCAAACAGTGTAACAAATACTATAACGAGACCTCAAGTGCAAAGCATTATTCGTCCTACACAACGACTCTTATTCTTGGATCCTCAGGCTGCTCATGAAACCTGGGTCTCTGTCTTCCCGGCCATATGGACATGTTTAACAAGACGAGAGCAGACTGAAATCACCAATCATATGGTAGTTTTGCTAAGCAAGGATTATCACACAAAACAGGTGTCATTGCGACCAAATGTTGTCCAGACACTGCTGACTGGTATCCACGCATGCTCTCCACCAATGATTCTTCCTCCCCATCTTGTGAAATATCTAGCAAAAACCTTTGGAGCCTGGCATATTGGTCTCGAGATTCTGGAGAAATCTCTTGAACACACCAAGGATGATGAGGTAACAACTACCGACCATATATACGATTCCCTGGCCGACGTTTATGCCGAACTTGCAGAAGAGGACATGTTTTATGGGCTCTGGCGGCGAAGGTCTATTCGTACAGAAACAAACATTGGACTGGCCTTTGAACAAGCTGGGATGTGGGAACAGGCTTCCCAGACTTACGAAGTAGCCCAGAATCGTGTCAGAAATGGCACAATTCCTTTTTCTGAAGCTGAATTTTGTTTATGGGAAGACCATTGGATTCTTGCAGCAGAAAAATTACAGCATTGGGATGTGCTGTACGATTTCGCAAAGGGTGAAGGCAATCAGGAATTGATGCTAGAATGTGCATGGCGAATCAAGGAGTGGAACGAAAATAAGGACAGTCTAGAGGAACAAATCAACTTGCTTCCGGAAATTCCTACCCCTCGCCGCCGAGTTTTCGAGGCTTACATTTCATTACTCAAACAACCAGCTGCATTGGACAAAAATGTGGACTTCACTAGGTTTCTGGAGGACGCCATGCAGCTTTCTCTGCGCAAATGGGTAGGATTGCCGCAACACCTCTCTGTTGCGCATATACCATTGCTGCAGCACTTCCAGCAATTTGTTGAGCTTCAAGAAGCTGTTCAAATATTTGGCTCCCTTTCCCAGACAAACGCCCAAAACCTGGAAAAGAAATCCTCCGAGCTGAAGATGGTTTTGCAAGCTTGGCGTGAGCGCCTGCCCAACATATATGACGACATCAATATTTGGAGTGACCTCGTCGCCTGGCGGCAAAATGTTTTCCATCTCATTAATAACTCGTATATGCCACTCATCAACGCCCCCAATCACGGAAATGCGAACAACTCGAACACATTTGGATACCGAGGATATCACGAAACTGCATGGATTATCAATCGTTTTGCCCATGTCGCTCGCAAACACGAACTTTTGGACGTTTGCTTCAACGCACTGACGAAGATCTATACGTTACCTAATATTGAAATCTCGGAGGCTTTCTTGAAATTGCGAGAGCAAGCTCGTGCTCACTATCAGAAACCGAGCGACCTCCAGGCGGGATTGGAGGTCATCAACAACACGAATCTGATGTTCTTTTCTACCGCTCAAAAGGCCGAATTCTATACATTAAAAGGAATGTTCCATTCGCGACTCAATCGAAATGAAGAAGCAACGCTATCTTTTGGGCAAGCTGTTCAACTCGACATGATGCAACCCAAAGCTTGGGCAGAATGGGGCCGCTTCAGTGATCGTTCATTCAAAGAGTTCCCTAACGACCTTAGTCAAGCTGGGAATGCTGTGAGTTGTTACTTGCAGGCCGCCGGACTGTACAAAAATGGCAAGAGCAGACCGCTTCTGGCTCGGATTTTATGGCTTCTGAGTTTGGATGATAATACCTCTACAATTTCTCGCGCCTTCGATACATATAAGGGAGAAGCTGCCTTTTGGTTCTGGATTACATTTATACCTCAACTGGTTTTGTCTCTATCTCATCGCGAGTGGAAACAATCGAGGTATCTTCTACTGAATCTTGCGCGTCATTATCCCCAGGTAAGATTCCAATACTTTTTCTGGTTATCCGCTAAAAATTCATTCAGGCAATATTCTACCACCTTCGGACCACCCGTGAAGAAATGCAACTTATGAAAAAAGCAATGGCCGCTCGAGTTGCGGCTCAAGCATCCGTAGAATCATCTCGAAGGCCAAACGGAGAGCAACTAAACAAGGACTCTAGTGAAGCGCCACAGATGGATACAACCCCATCCATTGCAACTCCAAACCCCGCCCCAGACGCTACGCCCGCTGCAGCCCCCGCAACCACTCTACACTCCAATCTCAATATGACTGATCCTGGATCGCATCCTCGTGCAGCTTGGGAACATGTTGACGAAATATTGCAGGCCCTCAAGACCACCTTCCCGCTTCTGATTCTTAGTTTAGAAACAATGGTCGACCAAGTACAGCATAAATTTAAGCCATCGCCAGAGGAAGATGTTTATCGCAGTATCTGCATGTTACTTTCCGATGCTATCCAGGTAATTGAGTGTCTTCTTTTCACTGATATCTGGCTGATTGATGATGTCTCTTCATTATTAGAATTATGTCATTCGCATAAACTCGCCGGATGATGATGGGCTACTCACGGCGAACACCATTACAACGCTCACGCGGATGTCTCTAAGCATGCCTGGTTTTGTTAAGGTGGACCGCTTCCCCTCCTGCTGATAACACCGAGCTTACGAATAGAATAGAAAGAATATGAAGAGGATTTCCTCCTCAACAAACCAACGCATTACGAGTATATTCAACGCTTACAACAATGGCGCAACAGATATGAGACCATCCTTGATGCGCGACCCCGTCTGCAACCATTGGCCGCCCTCAGTCATTATCTCACAGAGTTTCAATATAGCAAAATTGATGAAATCGAGATCCCTGGCCAATACACGGAGGTAGTTTGTCTATAATTTCCTCAGAGCGGAGCCATACTAACTTCATAATTAGGATAAGGATTCTAATCAATACTTTGTTCGGATCCAGAAATTCTCCCCTAAATTCGAGAACTGTCGTTCTAATGGATCCTGGTGGAAGCGGTTGACACTTCACGGGAATGATAATTCCAATACATCATTTACTGTTCAACTTCCTTGTCACCGCCAATACCGCCGCGAGGACAGAGTTATGCAAATTTTCCGGACGTTCAACAGGTAAGCAATTCATAAGATCTTTATAAACAAGTTACTCAAAACTGATCTTATTATGAAGTGCTCTCAGCAGGAATAAAGAAAGTCGAAAGCGAAACCTGACTTTCCACCTCCCAGCAGCAGTTTCTTGTAGCCCTAACGTTCGTCTCCATCAGACTGACTCTTCTTATATATCTTTCGGGGATATCTACGATCTCCATTGTGAAGCTAGAGGAATGTCCAGGGAAGAGCCAATCTTGTTCATGGGGGAAAAGGTTCGCAAAGTACTGCGCGATTACCGTCAGCAGTTTTCAAAAAAACAGGTTCATACAATCTCACTCATCAGCCATGGCGCAAAACTGATTATGCTTCTACGTAGCCAACTAAAGTGGAGTATGTGACGTTAAAGAAGAATTCATGTGACGAAATCAGCGCCAAAATGGTCCCGGATGATGTCCTTTCCAGCGTGAGTGGCATATTATTTGTTTTACAAAATGCCGCTCATAAACATTATTTCAGTATATGATGCGCTCAATGGATGGACCCGAGGAACTTTGGCGAATGCGGAAACAATATGCTCTACAAATCGCATCATGCAGTTTTATGACTTATGTTTTCTCTCTTTCAAGTCGACATCCCCCGCGCTTCCAAGTATCTCGAGCGACCGGATTGATAGCCATGACAGAACTGTTGCCAGGTGCATAACCATCACACTCAAATGGCAACTTTACACACGCTGACTTTTTGTTGTAACAGGTGTATCCGGGCAGACACCTGTTTTCGCTACGAGTGATGTTGTTCCATTCCGACTGACTCCTAACATGCAACATTTCCTGGGCCCAATCTTCACGGAGGGCTTGCTTACATCAGGCATTATGTCGATTGGTAGATCATTGACAGAACCAGAGGTAAAAACTTATCCTTAGTTTGTTACAAAATTGGTTCACTCAATACAACCCTCTTAGTTTGATCTCGAGCAACAGCTTTGTCTGCTAGGTAGGGATGAAGTTTCGACTTGGTTGTCCATGCGTGGTCGCCCATGGCAAGTCGACGCCGACTTTAAGAAGAATGTTGCCGCACACACGGAACAAATTGTCAAGCGGGCTGAGGTCATGGGCTGTAAACTCGAAAGGGAAAGTGTAGGTCTCTCTCTCTGTCTCTCTATTTTCTCTGACTTCGCATCACATAGGCCCTCATCAACAATGGACTGAATACGTCAGGTCCTGTCATTCAAACTGTAACCAACTTGATATCCAGCGCAACAAATCCTATCCAACTGGCTAAAATGGGAGAACTATATCAGCCATGGTTCTGACAGCATTGTCCTTGTGGCGTCTTGCGAAGTCTCTGTCTTTCGGTTATTTGTTGCATTTGACCATCTCTTTTACCTTGTGTTGTCGTATGGTATAATATGTAAAGTATATATATAAGGAAACAAAGTTTTGTACATCAGGCTTTTTAGAGCAGGCCTTCGGAACGAAGCGCACCCATAATTAAGAATGCAGACCGTTGATCTCGATCTACACCTACCCAGTCACCTTTTTTCCACTCTGTTAGATTTTCAGTGTCCCATGCATATGGATCGTTGTTCTGAGCTTCAGCGGCAGTCTGGTTGACGTTCTTCAGTTCCTCTTCTCGGTCCCATAAAACATCTTCCCACTGAGAGTCACTAATAGTCACGGCAACAGTTTTTGCATCTCTGACATTTGGTAGAATGGATGTAAGTAAATTGGAGAGCAACTCAGATGTTCCATCAGCCACAGCCGAATGAAGGACGGGCAATGGGAGGTATTCTGCCTGTTTGAAAGTGGTCAAAAACGTAGTTATTTTGGTAGAGAAAACTTCACCTCAAGCAGCATCCCCTTCACTGCCCCACCGGCTAAGATAACATTTCCGATCCGAACTAGCCAATCTGTACCAATGGCAAACGTTTGCCCATCAATGGTCAGTTGTTGGCCACTAGTTTGATTTCTTTGAGAACCAGCTGCAGAAGTTTGTCGTACGGCGATCCATCGCGCTTTGATTTGAGTCAACAGCTGCTCAAGTGCTCCTGGAGGCCTGAGAGTGAGGAATGTGTTCCTATAATGTGATGGACTTTGGAGGTATATGGCTTCCTGTCCTAGTGGTGCTGCTGCGAGAACATCTGCTCTGCTGGGCGCAGTCGGATCCTCAAGAAGGATAAATACATTGTCGTCCAAGGTGAGAGCATACATGGACCTTTCTGCCGTAGTTTGGAAACCGGGAATCTGCCCTAGCTGGGAGCGAAAAGACTTCACAGAAAGACTCCATTTGCCCCGACTTTGAGCCTATGCAACCATTTTCTTGTTAAACAAACTAACATTAGCGAAAATTTCTCTCACATTGTGATTCAGCATCAGATTGTCACATACTAACTGAAGGCCAGTAGGAGGTGCATTCACCCAGCGAGCCAGTCTATCATGGAGGGCATCAATGTCAATTAGGGCAGCATTAGGTGTAACATGAACGGCACAAACCCAGTAAACCCCATGAGCGTCAAGTGAATGTATTAGTGTCCCTTGATCGTGCCGATGTTAGGACGAGTTCCCAAGACCTGCCGTTAAACGTTGACTTTGCGTCGACTAAATCAAGGTCAAGCGCCGGGCCGGAATAATGCAAGCCCATTTTAGTTTGTGATTGGGTCACTGCTAGTCACCATTGACAAGTGCCGAGTCATTCGAGAGCGCTGACTCCAATAGCCCTTCGTACTGAATTACTGGGACCGAACCGCCAACGATCCTCAACCCTTGTGTACTTTGAAATCTTCTGGCAACGTCATTGAGCTAAGATTATCGCTGCTTACTTGCCGTACCATGCAAAGTATCAACCGCTTTCTATATGGTCCGACACCGGAAGAGCGGGTGCGCCAATGGCAAACCAAACTACGATCTGAAAGTCGACAACTTGATAGGGAGATGAGGCAGGTCTGGAATATTGCCTCTGTAACCATTGTTCATTGTATTGATGCTATTGATCTAGTTAGACATCGCGACCTCTAAGGCTCGTCAGTCAGTGAAGCAATTAGCAACGAAGGGCGACGTGAAATCTGCCAGAATTCTAGCTAAGGAGGTTGTTAGAAGCAACAAACAGAAAGATCGCCTTTCCGTCAGTAAAGCAAGGTTGGGGTCAATTGGGACGCAGTTATCTCAACAAATGGGTCCGTCTGCTCTACCAGTTACGAGGGCATTCATCTCACTCAAATGCATCCCGTAGCGATGATAAAGGTTACGGGTTCCTTGCAAAAGTCGACCGAAATCATGAAGTTATCAAATGCTCTCATCAAGCTGCCTCAAATAAGTCAAACGATGCGTGAGATGAGTATGGAAATGACCAAGGTATCATCTACAAAAACTTGTTGAAAAGCACTAAAGGACTATACAAGGCTGGAATCATGGAAGAAATGTTAGAAGACACTCTAGATATGGATGAAGATGAAGAGCTGGAGGATGAAGCCGACGCTGAAGTCGACAAGGTCTTATTCGAACTCACAAACGGAAAGTTGGGCGAAGCCGGTTCTGTCGGCACAGAGTTACCTGTAAGCCGACGTTATATGAAAATAACCTCTATCTTTATGCGAAACATAGGCTTCCGAAAACCAATTGGAGGATGAAGAGACAAATCGAAACATGGAAAAATACCGCGAGCAACTCAACGGTTTGTTGAGTGGATGATCATGTCCGTTTTTGTCAATCTGACGCTTGCCCGATGTCCACAATCATTAATCCATGCCGCGCACCGCTTCCGATGTTACATGCACTGGTTTGCCGCCTCGATACCTGGAGCACCGGAATGCATTCTATCCAGACTGCCCACTTTACACACACACACACACACACACAATTGCAGCGGCTTTGGACATAATGATTTGGAAGCTTAGCATTTGCAATTTTTCAACAGCTAAATTCTGTCTTTGTAGATGAGTTCACAAATTTTGTCATTTCATAGTTTTCGAGCCCTGGGGGACCTTAGATAAAATACCGAGAGCAAACCCACTAGCAGAGGTTCCATGAACCATACATACTTAGTGAACATGTTGCTCTGACTGTCAAGAAATGGGGGTCCAGTTTCTCAAACGGACTTTGAAAAAATAGTGGGCAAGGAGTGGACGTCTAGAAAACGGAGCAAGGAGGCTACAGGATGAGCAAGTTGTGAGCGCTAAGTGCCGCTTGATATCGGGTATGATGCAGCGTGCTATAGTTCCACGTGACAGCCCTAGCAATCGGAACAGCACATGTCACTCGCATTCCGAGATGCACCCAAGTTTTGAAATTTGTCCTCTTACCACCTCAACAAAAATGTTGGCCTCCCGTTCGTTCACAAATGCCGCTCAAAGCAACCTGAAGCAACTCTCCGTACGACATTATAGTTATTTACCTCGTTTTGGTGCTTACATCTCTGGACAGTCTTTGAGGCGCTACGCTTCGGCTGCTCCGACGGCTGCTTTTGCTGGTCAAAAAGGAAGCAACGTGAGTGTCCTGTGCATGTTTTCGGACTTGCCTGAATTATATGCATATTAGGGGAAATATACTGTTACTCTTATTCCAGGAGATGGTACCCTTTGGCCCAATATCTATTACCGCCTCTTTCTTATGACACGTGCATGATAGGCATTGGTCCAGAAATTAGCGAGTCTATCAAAGCAATCTACACGGCTGCTCAAGTAGGCCAGAACCCTTACTGAAGCTGTGGATTCGTTTCTAATAATCTTTTAGGTGCCTATCCAGTGGGAGGAAGTCAGCGTCACGCCTATACTCAAAGGCGGCAAGACCGTTATTCCGGATAACGCGATACAGTCTGTGAAGAAGAATACCGTAGCGCTCAAAGGTGCCTTAGACATTTACTATAAGCACTTCGATCTAACACGCGCGTCTCCATCATGAAGGTCCTCTTGCTACTCCGAGTACGTGCCATTTCGTGGTCTATTTGGAAAATGCATTGAACTGGTGGCATAATCTTTATAGTTGGCAAAGGTCATGTCTCTTTGAACTTGACCCTTCGACGAACCTTCAACCTGTTTGCCAATGTTCGTCCTTGCGTGTCTATTCAAGGCTTCAAGACCCCATATGATGATGTCAACACCGTTCTCATCCGGGAGAACACAGAGGGAGAATATTCTGGTATTGAGCACGAGGTCTGTTTCTTTCCCACTTCTCATCCAAATATTAATAACGAGACATTGCATAAGATCGTCGACGGCGTTGTGCAATCCATCAAGCTCATTACTTGGGACGCATCGGAACGTGTAGCCCGCTACGCTTTCAACTACGCCCAAACAAGTGGACGCAAGCGTGTCACCGCTGTTCACAAAGCTAACATCATGTAAGTTTGCCTTTGGTAACGGACGGGTAAATATCTAAGGTTATGCAGGAAAATGTCAGACGGAATGTTCTTGTCTGCCTGTCGCGAAGTCTCTAAAGAATTCCCGGATGTTGCATACGATGAAGACCTTCTTGACCGCGTCTGCCTCCAGGTACTTTTTCCTGCTTTTATTATAGGAGATGAACTGATGTTTCTGTGCAATAAGGTGGTCACCAATCCCAAGCCCTACTCAGATCGCGTTATGGTGATGCCTAATTTATATGGCGACATCTTGTCTGATATGTGTGCCGGACTTATTGGAGGGCTTGGTTTGACTCCATCGGGTAATATCGGACGGGTAAATTGTTCAACTTGTCATTCAAACGATTGGGCCTAACAACACATGAATGTGTAGGATGCTTCCATCTTTGAAGCAGTTCATGGCTCTGCCCCAGATATCGCCGGTTCGTTTATTCATCAATAGGATTGAAGTATGTGACTTAAAGGCATGTATCGGCCAACACAGGCAAGGGTTTAGCCAACCCGACCGCTCTTCTGCTTTCTTCATTGATGATGTTGAGGTTTGTTGTACCTGCGGATAAATGATAATGTTGGAGTACTGAATCTCCATCAGACACATGAACCTTTTCGAACACGCCGACAAGATCGAGAGGGCTGCATTGACGGTATGAATGCTTTTTTCCCATATTCAACAGTTTGCTCACGTATCATTAGACAATTGCAGAGGGCAAGTTTATCACGGGAGATCTAGGTGGTAATGCGTCTACCAAGGAATACACTGATGCCATCATCCAAAAGTTGAGAATATGACAGGTTTCATCTTCATAGGCAGTCACTAGTTTATTGCGTACAATAGAACACTTACTTTACTCTATGTGGTGGACGTAGCAACTTATATATCTAGACATACCGTGTTGAGATAATATTGGCCAACCAACAAGAACTGGGAACGCGCTCTGTCGCTGTCGTGAAATGAGTCTTGTCATATCAGGGGCAACACATACAAAGCTGATGTTCGTGGGAAGGAACCTAAGTAGTTAGCTACAACCGCCAATCCCTGGTTCAAGCCACCATCAAGTGTCCTTCTTTTCACCACCACCACCTGATAATACCCACCTCGCATTCGTTCTCCTCACTCGCCCCACAGGGCAAATCCGCTCATATCGCATCACTTTAAGCCTCCAGGTAAATGTCGTTGGTTTCCTCTTTCCTGTGCAACCTCCTAGTCAATTCCGCAGTATCTCATGAATGCGACTTTACACAGGCCGCGCTTATCCAGCATCCCGTTTATAAACCACAAAATAAACATAATCCTGTAAATCAATCGCTCACAAACGCCTTACGAACGACATGACGGACGAGATAACGCCGCAAGCTCAACCTTCGGCTAAGAAGGACGAGAAGAAGCCTACCTCTTCGGGTGGTAACCGTGGTGGACCGAAGAGGCAGACATCCAATCCGTCCAATTTACGAGGCGGGGCCTCTGGGGTTAGGCCTTCTTCCAGGGGCAGCAATAAGAAAGTTTCTGCACCTTCTTCAGCTATCGAATCGGGTTCCGATACCGCTTCTCGAAAAGGGTCTGAGGGCGGTAAAAAGCAAGAAACTCGTGGCAAGTCTCAGGCAGCAGGGGGGCGCGGACAGCCTCACCGCCGAGGACAACCTTCGACTTCTCACGGAACACGTAACCCAAAGGATCAGGCCCTGGTCAAGCAATCTGCGTCGCCCGCGCCAGCACCAAGCAAGGAATCGAGTGACGCTCTCTCATCGCTTCAACGAGTAATCGCTGATCTCAAGACAACTTCTCCTGTGCAGCCATCTGCAGGATCCAACATTCCAGTTGGTATGCCAGGTTCTCAGGGGCAATCTAGTTTTCCCCTCCATGCGCCAATTTTCCAACCGGGCGCAAGTGCTTATCCAGGTCCGGCCGTCGACCAAAAGCATCGCAAAGCGGTGTCTCTCGGCACTTCAGCATTATCGGGAAATTTCAACACTTTCTCACCTCATCTTGGTGCTATGATGGAGGATGCTGAAGACGGTTCGGCTTTCGAGGAAGGTGAAATTCAAGAGCGCTTCTATCAACAGCCCGGTCATCAACCACGCTCTCAATCACAAAGTTTCATGGCTCCTCGGTTTGCAGCTCTGGCAGCACAGCAAGAACAGGACACAGTCGGTCCGACGGGTAGGCCGCAATTAGCTCCAGGATTTATGTTTGGTGCTCGCAAGCGAGCTCTGCCTATGGGACCACCGATCAACGAAGAAGATGTTGGTTTCCAATTTCCTCAACAGCAGCAGCACCACCAACAGGATAATTTCCCTATTGATACTCCTCAGCAGTCTCAAGGTCACAGGAAGTCGGAAAGTGGGGAAATTACTGGTATAATGGCAGAGCAGGTGAAATTAGTTACTGCAGCAATTTGAGTCAAGCTAATGCGTGATACCAGATTGCCATTCAAAATCAAATTGAAGCGTTACAACAACAACAGCAGGCCCTCTATCAACAACAGCTAGCCTCAAACCAAGTTTTGTCTTTCCAAACTCCTGGCCTCGCTCCTCACCGCGGGGCTCACCGTCGTGTCCAAAGCACTGTACCTATGAGCCCCGGAAGTGGTGCCACTTTCGGCAATGTTCAGCCAATGGGCCAGTTCGGTAACATGCCAGGAATGAATCTTGGCCTTGATGGCCAAGCGCAAGGAATTCCTCGTGGACATGGTCGCCGACACAGTGTTAATGTCGTCAACAAAACTGCCAGCCAGCCAAATCTATCGAGTATCGCATATGACACTTTCGACGACGGTTTTGTTCAACCTGCTCCTATGGGTGCACATTCGAGGCAAACTTCCCGAGTAGACTCAAGCTGGCGCATAAGTGAGTCGTTCTCTTTATGTTCTGATGACTGTATGAATTAACCCTCCGAAGATGGAGGCGTTGGCAGCATTCAAGGTAATCAAGGCAATAATGGTGTCTTTGCAACCGATCTGGCCCAGGCTCAGGCTCAACTGCAAAGCTTGCAGCAATTCCGTGCTGCCGCGGGCGGTCATCATCATAAAATGCCTTCGTTCAGTTTCCCCAACATGCTGCCGAACATGATGGCGGCAAATATGATGGGAATTGGCTTGGGGGGGATCAACCTCCTGCAGCAACAACAACAGCAGTTCCAATCCCAGCTTCAGCAACAATCTAACCAGCCTCAGCGCAAATCGCTGTTTGCACCTTATTTACCACAGGCTTCTCTGCCTCCTCTTTTAGCGGCAGGAAAGCTGGTGGTTGGAATTTTGAGAGTCAATAAACGTAATCGTTCTGATGCATATGTTGCGACCGAGGTCTTAGATGCAGATATATATATCTGCGGATCCAAGGACAGAAATCGCGCCCTAGAAGGAGACATTGTCGCTGTGGAACTTCTTGACGTCGACGAAGTATGGGGAACTAAAAAGGAAAAAGAGGAAAAGAAGAGGAAGAAGGAAGAGAATGCGGCTTATGACCTTAAGACCAGCGGTGGGCGCAAGGATGACAAGAAGAAAGATGACGTGGAAGTAGAAGGCCAAGGTCTAATGCTTTTCGAGGACGAAGAGTACGTCTTTGTCCGCACTCGTGCTCCTAAGTTCTACTTATTTATAATTTGACAGAGTAACTGACGAAATTAAGCCTCAATTCGCTGGTCATGTTGTGGCCGTCGTCGAAAGGATGCCAGGCCAACTGTTTTCCGGTACTCTTGGACTCCTTAGGCCTTCTTCTGCAGCGACAAAGGAAAAACAGGAGGCTGAACGCCGCGAACGTGAAGGTGATCGAGGCGACGAACCTCGCCGTGCGATTGAGCGACCCAAGATTGTTTGGTTCAAGCCTACAGATAAGCGTGTACCCCTCATCGCTATCCCGACAGAACAGGCTCCTCCAGACTTCGTTCAAAATTCTGAAGCATACGTTGACAAACTGTTCGTTGCCTGCATTAAGCGTCATGTAAGTCTGCAGTTTTTCGTATACTTCTCATCAAGCTGAACATCTGTCAAGCCTATAAGTTCCCTTCATCCTTTCGGTACCTTGGTTGAAGAGCTAGGACCAATAGGGGATATCGAAGTCGAGACTAGTGCACTTCTCAAAGATTGTAACTTCCCCACTGAGGACTTCACCGACAATGTGTTGAAGTGCTTGCCTCCCATCCCATGGACGTAAGTAAAGCTATACTCCTATCCTTTTCTATTCTTATACAAGCATTAGCATTCCCGAGCGCGAGCTTGACACACGCAAGGATTTGCGCGGCGAGCGCATTTTCAGCATTGATCCAGAAACTGCAAAAGACGTCGACGACGCCCTCTCCATTCGCGCCAACGAGGACGGTACTTTCGACGTTGCAGTTCATATTGCAGATGTTTCGTTCTTCGTGAAGCCAAACACTCCCCTAGATCGCGACGCTCGAAAACGCGCGACAAGTGTATATCTTGTGCAACGTGCAGTTCCGATGTTACCTCCTGCCCTTAGTGAACAGTTGTGCAGCTTGCTTCCAGGTCAAGATCGTCTTGCATTTTCGGTTGTTTTCACAATGGATTCCGAAGCCAAAGTAGTAAATAAATGGTATGGCAAGACGATAATTCGGTAAGTGAATCGTCAATACCCGACTAGTCTATGCATTGAAATAATTTTACAGATCTGTTGCTAAGCTTGCTTATTCCGACGCTCAGAGAGTCATTGATGGACAGCAGCTCGGCGAGATTATTGCCGATCCTTGTCATAGCTCTGCCGATGTCTCTAAAGACATCCTCCTTTTGCAGCTTTTGGCCAAGAAACTCAGGGCTCAGCGGTTCCAAAATGGAACTCTCGCGCTTGAAAGTCTGACCCTTTCCTTCAATCTGGATGAAAATGGCCTTCCAGAGGATTGCGGTCGATATGAACGACGAGATGCAAACACGATGATCGAAGAGGTAAGCTATACATAATAACACGCTTGAAGCTCCGTCACTAACTGTTTTTCCACAGTTCATGTTACTAACCAACATTGCGGTAGCACAGCAAATTGCTGTTCATCTTCCTGAACAAGCGCTGTTGCGTCGCCACGATACTCCCTTGGAACGCCGATTGGTGCGTCAGCTTGTCAGGACTCAGGACGGATGGAAAAATTCTAATTTGTCCATAGATCTCCTTCAGTCAGCGCGCGGAACGACTAGGCTACAAGATGGACACCTCGTCGGCTGGGGCACTGATGCGATCATTCAACGAGATTGACAATCCTACCGCCCGCAGGTTGTTAGAGTTATTGTCGTTCAAGGCGACACAGCGTGCAAAGTATTTCTGCGCTGGAATGCTTGATATTGCGAAATATGGACATTATGCTCTTAACACGCCTCTCTACACTCACTTCACGTCACCCATCAGACGCTACGCCGATGTCCTCGTCCATCGACAACTAGAGGCCGTGCTTCAGGGTGGAGGTATGCCCCCCAATAGTTACCAACTAGAGAAACCTGGTATACTTACTGGAATGCCTAGCTGAGACCAAGTTCACCATGGACCGCGATGCGGTCGCGAAGGTCGCTCAGCAATGCAATATGTACGTATATGCATTGAAACTCACGTGGATCGCACTCATTTTGATGCAAAAAGTAAACGCGACTCGGCGACTCTTGCTCAAGAGCAGTCTGCCCATCTTTTCTTATGTGTGCTGATCTCCGATTTGACCAACCGCTATGGACCTGTCGTTCGCCAGGCCAAGGTTGTAGGAGTGCTCGATGCCGCTTTTGATGTGTTGGTTGAGGAGTTTGGGATTGAGAAGCGCGTCCACGTTGATCAGATGCCAATCGATGTAAGTCGAGATCTGTATGCCAATGTCGTTCTTAACCAATGCTTGTAATTCAGAACCACGTCTACGACGAGCACACGCACACGCTGCAGATCTACTGGTCCAACCGTGACGTCATCACCTGGCTGGCGGAGAACAGCGACGACGAGCATCTGAAGAAGGTCAAGCAGAACGCCGAGCAGCACGCGCTCAAGATGGAGGTTGCGTCGCGTTCCGTCCATGACGAAAAGGCTTTATTCGATGAGGATGACGCCGATGAGGACGAAATTGTTTTGGGCCGCACTGGGTTCTCGTCCGCCAAGCCGGAGACGTCGAAGCAGCGTCTCCTGTCGATGGCCAAGGTCAAGCCTGAGTTCGAAGGGGTGCGGGTGACTGCGTCTGGACACAAGATCCAGGACATCCGAGAACTGATGACAGTACCCGTCATCGTCACGGCGGACCTTACCAAGAGCCCTCCCGTCATCAAAGTCTACAGCGTCAACCCTTACGCCGAAGCCACGAAATAAAGATCGCCCGCTTTTACAATGTGCCGAGCTCTTGGCTCATTTTTACTATGCCGTACTACTTTGGTACAAATATGCCAATTCTTCTCTTTCATGTTATTCGTATGACGTTTCTGTCCGGTGCCACTTTAATGCACCTGTAATTGATAAATCGCCTTTTTCGCGAAGGATATGGATTAAATATCGGATCTCTCTAACCATCTACATACCCCCAGTGTAAAAGGTGAATAAATACGATGATGTTTTCAGCTTTGACAAGGAACGACGATATTATGCATTAAGTAACAAGTTACAATGATGTGGGACTAAATAATAATGACAGTGGTGCATGAAGGCCAGCCGCAGTACGAGGCGGGACTTTTGACGATAACAAACTCGTAAAACAAACATGATATTCATATCCAGCCAGCTGGAGGGGACTTTAAGGACTGACGGGTGAGACTTTGGCGGCTTTGGCTGCGCTGATCGCCGTCCCAGGATTGTGGCGTCGGCGGCTGCTTGCCGCGGGGCGTATTGTTGGAGAAGGAGTCGCTGGACGGCAGCGGGCTCGGCGGACCAGCGTGTGGGTGTGGGTGCTGCTGCTCAGCGTGCTCAGCGAGCGTCGTTGCGCTGCATACGGACGCGTTGTGGCTGTGGAGGGAGGCGGAGGAGCTCTGGCCGCGGCTGTGGAGGCGCGGGCCGTAGCGCAGGCGGATCTCGTCTGTGCAGAGCTTATGCAGGCCGTCAAGCGCGAGGAAGGCGGCCTCGTCGCGCACCTCGATTAGGCTCTCGAGGCGCGCGCTGGAGCTTGTCGAGGCTGGTAGCTGTAGCGCGCGGGGGAGTGTCTCCGGTTGGCCACCTTCGGGCACGGGCGTGCGGAGGTACGCTAGAATGTGTGCGTATCTAACAGTAAAAAAAATAAGCGGGAGGTAAGAAGCGGGAAAAAAGCTACGCACGGTGCGCTGGCGCGATCGAGGAAGATGTGTATGTTCGCTGTGTGTGGGAGAAGGCCCTGCGAGGTGAGGTGGCGGCGGTACGTCGAGAGGTCATCGCTCTCCGCGGAGTAGACGGAGGCCATGCTCTCGTGGTGCGGACGGAAGAATAGCGCGGCGAGGAACTGCGCGAGGTGCGAGGGCCGCGATCTGAGCGTCGCAAGCGTCGTCTTGAACGCCTGCGTGCACGTCTCGAGCGTGACGAGCGTCTGCGCGGGGTCCAGCGCTATCGCAGGCGGGTCAGAGAGCAGGAGCGCGAAGAAAGGAGGCGGCTGGGTGATCGACGCTGCGTGCGCGGGCAGTGGCGGCACGTTCGGCGCGTCGTCGAAGGTCGAGATCGTCTTTACCTTGAGCGAGGAGCGCAGAGACGGCGCGCGGGGAATAAGCGCCGGTGCGGGCAGCGGCGGAGGCGGTCTGCTCGGTCGCCGCGGGGGCGACGACTTTCCCCCTGGGCTCTCAGGATCAGCGAGCGTTTCCTCTTCCTCCGAGTCGAGCGCAGGCAGCGGAGGCAGAGGGGGCAAAGGCGGACTTGTGGGCGCCGGGGGCGATTCGACGGCGGCGCGCGCGGCTGCAGCGAGGCTGGTGTCGACGGAGGAATGGTGCGAGATGCGCTTCTCCTTCCTGGGCTTGATCGTTGCGGCTGCCTCTGGTGCAAGGCGCACGCCAGTCTCGCGCAGGGCCTCGTCGGGTGTGCGCACGACGGTCGCACCGGCGCCTAATGTGCCGCCGCGGGGCGAGCCAACGTCTATGGTCCGTGCACGCTTGGGCTCTGTGGGACGTGTGGGCCGCGACGGCGCCGATGCTGGTGCTGAGGCCGGGGGGGAATTGCCGCGAGACAACCAGTGCATTGTGTTGGAGATGGAGGGCCGGCGGGGATGCGAAGGTGGGGGACTAACGAGGGACTGGCTCTGGGAACGAGCATGATATGGGGCAGGGGCGTGTGTCTGTGATCGGTGCATTGCAAAGGTGAGGGAGAGGCTCAGCGCACGGACGCCCCGTCTTAAGAAACGAGAACAATTGCACCGGCTATAAAAAGTACAATGGTTTCGCCTACGGCTTGTCACGTGCATTTCCCCTTCTTTCATGGACCCGGCGACGCGCAAGTTCGAGCAGGCCGTCGCGCTCGTCCTCCAGCCCACCCACCCCCGCCTCGCCGCCCTCCACGCCGCACGGACCCATGCATCCAACCCCGCAATTTGCGCGCGCTGCGGCTCCGTCCTCGCCGTGCGCACCAGAGTCGTCCGCACGAAACACAACACCCGTGTGATCGCTGTCTCCTGCACCGTGTGCGGAGCAGCCTCCTCGACGCCTGTAGAACGGGGGAACGCGGCTGCCTTTCCACCGTACAGACGTAAATCTGGCAGTGGCCATGCAGCGCCCCCGAGGCAGCCCCCTGTTGTTGTTGCACCACCACCACCACCACCACCATCCAGCAGTACAAGGCCACTGCCGTTGTCTGTTTCATCTGTCCCTGAAGATCGTTCATCCTCGCGACCTTCCTCCAAAAAGAAGAAATCCGCGTTGCAGGAGATGCTGCAGCGCAATCGTGACAAGGAGAAAAAGCGCACAAACACCATTGCGGCACCGGGACTCTCAGCCTTCCTCAGCACACTGTAAGAGGCTTAATGCCCCGCATATATAATGAATATACTATAAAATCTAATCCGACGAGACGACCGCCTTCTCGTTCCCGTCTTTGCTCGACTCTCTCGATTTCACAATGTCCGTAGTGGCTGTCGTGCCGGGTATAAATCTTCCCGGCCAAAAGGGAACGTACACCGAAATGGCGATGAAAAGCGGAAGAGTGTCCAATCCATAGAAAAAAGGCTCTGATCTCGTCAGTGGTCCCTGGAAGCCTCCGGAGAGCTCCACAACCCTGTACGTAGACCGAATCTACGAGAACAAGTCAATCCCCTTTCATCTCCGCAGGAAAATAGATAGAACGGACCACCTTGCCCTTGTCCATTGTCCACATCGCGGCGCTGTGTTTTCGCACGCGGTAGAGGAAGATCGCAAAGATGCACGAGAAGGAGATGAACGATAACAATTGCGCTGCGAGCCCGCCAAGGAATACCTACAGAAACCTATTATTGGCGGAATCCTTATCACTGATTTCGCGGTGGACTTACACGCGAGCCGGCAAGAGCCATGGTGGGATCGTTTGCAGAGGCTGACATGGAGCCGCCTACCGCCTACCGAGTCCGTAGTAAGTGCGCGCTCGCAGACTCAGTGCCATAAAACACGCACCTGAATTAGGAATGTAGTAATGTCCGACACGACAAACACAATAGTGATCCTCCGGCTAGGGACGAGGAGGTACTCGTCCGCCCCGAGATGCTTGGATATGCGCCCGAGCAGCACATAGTCTGCGGCGATGAACGCGCACGGCTGGCGAAAATGCGTAAATATAGCGCCGACAAAATGCACCGCATAGAGACGTACCGAGAGCACGACGAACAGGTACTCGATGATGTAGAGCCCCTTGGACTGTGGGTGGAGGTGCAAGCCGAACCGAATCGACAGCCCAAGGGCGAACACTGGCCGCGCATCAGCCTTTTTGAAACCATAGCAGAAAATTGGCGGGCGTACAGTACGCCCCAATAGTCATCGACATCATCCACTTCGCCCCGTATCGTATGATAAACGCCGTCTGTATGATCCCCACCGCTAACACCAGCGCTGTGAGAGCGTCCAGACACTACTTGTGAGTGACAGCAAAATGACAGTGCGCGGGTGGACGCACAGAACGCAATGCCCGTCAGCGTGTTGCTGGCGATGTACTTGAGGGGGTTGTACGGGTCGTGCGCGGGATCGATAAACGGGTTCGGGCGCGGCAGGTTCGTGTGCACCGCGCCGTCGACGAGGGACGCAGCCCCCAGCAGGAGCAGCGCCGCCGCGCACAGACGACGGCCGAGAGGCATCATCGTCATCATCATCACGGTCAAGCAAAAGAAAAATGGAGTTCACAAAAATACGAGGGCTCGTACTTAGCTTGGGTGCACATATGGAGGCATCAGTCGAGCAACCCCGTATGCGCATGTTCTCCCAGCAGAAGTGTGTTTATAGACCTGATCGCTATGCCCGACGTCCCCGCGGCGGCTCGAACGGGCGACGTACAGTCATATTTTTTAGGCGTCCACGCTCGTCTCTCGCGCTGCTCCGCACAAACAAAAAACCGCGAGCTGCTGAGGTTGGGCTGCGCCCGTGCGATAGCTCGGGCGGGAACACGGAGCGCGAGGCCGCTGGGTGGGCGGGCCTAA
>JAEKIV010000053.1:32359-129648 GCA_016801325.1 Hypholoma fasciculare
CTACCGTGGGAAGAACTGCGGAGCTCTGCTTTCCGCTCGCGTGGACGCTGGTGCACCTGCTTCGCATGTGCACTGTGCTATTGCATTCGTCCCGGGCGCCGGGCCTGGCATGTTGAGGTGTTATTCTTGGTCACGGAATGACCTATTGGCAGAGCCTGCGCGGGCAGGCGGTGGACTGCGGTGGGCATTGGGCAGACGTGGGACTGACGGAGTCCGCGCGCGCGTGGTGATAAAAGTGGGGGAAGTCGACAAGCCGACAAGTGGTGCCTCGCATGATGTCGAGGGCGCGGCCCTGGGCCAGGGGCATGCCGTACAGGTGCCGAGGTGTACCCTGGATATGTATCTCCTCAGTCCTGACGCAGGAGTGCACGCTTGGAGCCACGAAAACTCAAAGCAGGCTATGTAGAACATATCGAGGAGAGGCGTGTATCTAGTAAGGATTGGCTCTGAAGCTTGTTGTATGTCCGGTTCGAGATAGGCACACCCGTATCGGAGTGCTTGGCGACAGAGAATGCAAAGTATCATGGCAGCTGATCCAAGACGAAGTTGAGACGAAGACAGACTGAGCGCTGCATACAAAAAATCTTTCAGGCGCCAAATCCCTGAATTTATCGAACAAGCTACTGCTTATGTAGACCTGGTGGAGGCGAGAAGGTGAATCTTCTGGGAAGTATGCAGAATGTTTTGTGGGTGCTTGACGTTGCACGTTCGACCCGACGAAGACAAAAGTGTGGCGGGTGTGATGGTGGTAGTGCCTGTGGGAGCCAACAAATCATCAACAGATCAAAGCTGAAGCGCTGACGGACAAAGCAAGATATTGAGTCACTTGACCACGTTGTGCCGGTTACACAGAGCGCTGCGCTCCTGTACACCAATTTTGCAATGACTGCGTCGGCGGCGATGGTAAACCAGAATTACAACGCTCAAACAACGCATACCTTTCTTATCCAATCAATAGAGATGCATCTTTATCTAATCTCTACTTCCATAATTAGATACAAGGTGCCTAAATTTGGAAAGATCTAAATATAACCCTTTGAATTTGAATTTTACCCCGCATACATCATCACTCAAAATCGGCTTATAATTGGCTTCATGATGTGTCCTAAGCTAAAGAGGAGCAAGCTGCAAGGCAGATCTTGTATATGTAAGTATATGTAATGACTGTAATATAATCTAATCGGACGAGACGACGGTCTTCTCTTCTACAAAGTCCTCAGTAGCTGGTATGAATCTTCCTGGCCAGAAGGGAATGTACACCGAAATGGCAATGAAAAGCGGCAAAGTGTCCATTCCGTAGAAAAAAGGCTCCGACCTCATCAGCCGTCCCTGGAAGCCCTCAGAGAGTTCCACAACCCTGTACGTAGACCGAATCTACGAGAACAAGTCAATCCCCTTTCATCTCCGCAGGAAAATAGATAGAACGGACCCTTGTCATTGTCTCTCGTCCACATCGCGGGGCTGTGCTTCCACACGCGATAGAGGAAGACCGCATAAATGTACGCGAACAAGACAAATGACAACAACTGCGCTGAAAGCCCGGCAAGGAAGATCTGCAAAGCGACCTCTTATTCAGGAGAATTCATATCACTGATTGTGTGGTGGACTCACATGCGAACCGAGACGGGCCTTGTCGGGATCATTTGAGGAGGCTGTCAGGACGCCGCCGACGGCCTGCGGTCCGTAATCAGTGCGTGCCTCAGACATGCCATAAACCACGCACCTGAACAAGGAATGTGGAAATATCTGATATGACAAAAATGAGGGTGATCCTCCGGCTAGGGACAAGGAGGAACTCGTCCGCCCCGAGATGCTTAGCTATCCGGCCGAGCAGTACATAGTCCGCAGCGATGAACCCGCATGGCTAGCAGGTTCAATATGTGAATATGAGTATAAAATGCACGATGTAGATACGCACCGAGAGAACGACAAAGGTGTATTCGATAATGTAGAGCCCCTTGGACTGCGGGTGGAGGTGCAGCCCATACCTAACCGACAGACCGAAGGCGAACACTGGGAACGCATCAGCCACTGCATAAATATAACAGAAAAAATGAGGAGCGTACAGAATGAGCCAATGGTCATTGCCAACATCCACTTTGTCTTGTATTTACGGATGAGCCATGTCTCTATGATCGCGACTATCAATACTAGGGCTGTAGTAGTGACAAAAAATCATTTATAAATCCCAGAAAAACAGCATAACGTAGGGGAACGCACAAAACGCAATGGATGTTAGGGTGTTGCTTGCAATATACTTGAGGGGGTTGTACGGATCATGCGCGGGGTCGACAAATGGGTCGGGGCGCGGCGGATTTGATTGTGCATCGACGAGTGACGCCGTCCCGAGGAGTAGCACCGCAGACAGATGTCCGAGAAGCTTCATGATCAAGAAAGTTGCAAGAAGGTCAAAGCAATAGGAAGTGGGTAAAAATACGATGGCTAAACGCCACACACATATGCACTTGGGGATACATATGGAACCCCAGGACTGATTGCTCAGCGCTCAGCTTTCATCAACACTGATCGATATCATGGTCGTAGTTCCCGTTGCGGCTGGAAAAGGCCATCACAGTCATACTTTTTAGGCCAAAGGCTGTGCTGGGCCCGGACCCAGCATGCTAAAGCGTCATTTTAAGCCACAGATATTAAAATGACCGAGCCCTTTTTAAGCGCGAAAATTGCTAAAGGCTACAAGAGTCTCCACAGCTGCTGCGCAGACCAGTAGAAACCAGCGCCGGGAAAACGTGAGACGGCACCGCCTTTGCGCGCGTGGATGAGGCAGCGATACACGCGAGGAAAGTCAACAAGCCGACAAATTAATTGCCGAGGGGTGGTCCGGGCCCCTAGGCTCCAGGGGTACAGGGCGCATGCAGATCTATGCAAGATCTATGAAGTGCTATAGGAAATGCCGTGGGTTTTTTTTTCTTTTTTTGAATCCATTTATACTCCATTGTGGCGTACCATATGTCAGAGCTATACATGAGTTCTATTTTCTATGCGTCTGTGTCAACCCCAAACCCTAACCCAGAACCGCTACATATATGTGTGCAAAAGCGGCCTACGTCGCTGGAGACACATGCACATTTTGTACGCGGACTTTGCGGCAATGCTGAAGCTCTTTCATTCAACTTTCATTGGCCCCATATACCCAAAGGAGATGAGACAAAACCATTATAAATATTTCTCGAAGAAAGGGGGTATTTCTGCCAATTATATTTGGTTGCCGCCACGGTGAATACAATCTTACAGATCAACTGCCCACTAGTGCCTACTACACAGCATCCTCACAGTATCTACATTTGCCACACCGGCGGCTTAGAAATATCAAAATCGTATTTGCCGCAACCGACTCTTTATGGAAAGTTACACTCAGCAGATAGCCCATGCTTCAGTAGCTTGTCTTCGACTCTTCGTATGTAGGTGAATCGTGATAGCAGTGCGACGCACCCTGCTTAAAGCTTTCAAGAATCAAGGCTGACCTCACGTTGTATAAAGGATTTAGCTTTTATTAGCTGATGCGAATCGATGTGAGCGAAATTTGAATAGCTCCCGGAAAGTATTACAGGCTGGAAGCGGCTGTGGTTAGTAGAAGTATAAGCATGTAGTAGTGCATAAGTGTAGCATGAGCCATTTCTAAAGCTCATGTGCTGTCACAAATTCATTCGCTGATTTCGCGCCAAGGTTTCAATTTTAAAGAAATTTGACGAGAATCGTGTGCTCTTTTATCAAAGCTTCACCGCGAGAACTAGCCATCGTTAATGTTCAATAGGCCACGCGCGGTCTTGCTGCTCTGCTGCCCCTTAAAGAAAAGTGAGATACAAGTAACAATAGTGCCGATTGAATCCGTTCAGCATGGAGAAAATTGCTACCCCCCTTGAACCCATTAACCTGATCGTTCTGGAGCCAAAGGTGACTAAGAGGTTTGAACGATAAAAATAACAGTTCACATAAAACTTGCATAAAACAAATTTGGAAATACTTTCCAAGTTTACGCGTTAGATTGATGCAATCACGTCACTCGTGACGCAAGTATCGTGACCCAGTCACGACGTGAAAGGCGAAGCCACCGATTCGGTGGCTTTACCAAGGCTTTACACCATTCTACTGAACTTGGACTCGGAGTCAGTCAGTAACCATTCGCAGAGCTGCTTCGTTCAAACCTATCTTTAATTTCCCTGATCACAGACTGAACCCGATAAGACCTCATACACGCCCAACCCATGAATATATTCCGAAGCCGTGAGTTCATAGCTGCATTCAGCAGATCTTGTGCTCTGGTTGACCCTCGCTTTAGTTATCGGCAAAGTTTGGCGTTAGTACTAACTTTCAGATGCGATCTTGGTAACTGTAGCGCTAACCAACCCTGCAGAAGATCCAAATGCCGCGGAAGTCGTGAAGATCTCGTCCGGTGCGTCCTTCTTGCCCATCCTTTGTCCGTAGGCGCTCAGTAGTCGATCGCAGGCACGCTCTTTCTCGTGCGCCCAGGCAACATTCGAACATCGCGAGAATGCATGTATGTTGGGGATATTCAACCCGTACACCGATTTCTAATTGCTGTGAAGATACAATGAATGCATGGCCACCATCCGTCGCCTTCCCGCCGTCGAACACAACTTCCAACTCGTTATCACCAAAGTCTATGAAGAAGGAGACCAGGATTTGCTCGAGGATGAGGACGAGAGTATGGCTTTACCCTTTTGCAACTGTCATTGCTGTGTTCTTACAAGTGGAAACATGTTCAGCTGACGAGGAGAAAGTCTTTCTGATCAGCGAGGAACTGGAATTCCGCACGGGGGAAACGGACGGCGAGCCCAACTTCGTCTGGCGCGATCTATACGGTGATGTCGACGAATTTTTCGAGTTTGTGGCTACCGGTACGAACGCGCCCACACGAGTGTTTTTCGAGACGTGCATGTACCGAGCCATGTACGAACGCAAATTCAAGACTAGCGCCGATAACATCCAGGATAAGGCTTTGGAGCAATTTGTTTGGCAGTGAGTGTCATTGCACTCCACCTTCCTCCGGTTACTTAGCCCCTTCTAGCCCACCTGCTGCGCCCAAAACCAAACCACGACGCAAAGTCGAGAAGGCTGCGGAGGTTCAAAGGGCCACTTCTCCAGACAAGACGCCAATCGCTATTGACGAAGAAGACGCGATGCCAGACCAGAGAAATACAGCCGACGACACGTTTATGAACAACATGAATGTTGTTTTCGAAGAGGAGGCGGAGCTCTACTTATGGGACCTCGATGGTGCTGATTTCAGGAACGAAGGTGTCATCATTGCGCGGATCACCGAGCAAAAGGATGCCAACTACACCTACTGGCTCACAGCGTCGAACCCACAAGGTCTGGTCTTGGCGCACAGAATCTCTTCAGACATGAACCAGAAGTTCTCGACCAAGATGCATTCAATAACGTGGAATCATCTGGGTGACAATGGTTCACAGAACAGTTGGCTATTCCGGTTCGCTACAGAGCAGGATTTCGCGCAACTCAAGGAGGTCTACACCCGAGTCATGTGGCAAAGTTTGCACAAAGTTGACTGGGGCAAAATCAAGGTTTGGCCCGCCTCTTTGATCGATATCGCAGACCTAACAGATCATATCTCTGGCTAGCCGGAAGAGCAGAACTACGTGATGAGCGCCAACGAGGATGTAGAAATGAAGGATGTAGAAGACGAGGAAGAAGACGAGGAACAAGTCGCTTTGGATTTAGACCCAGATGAAGGTGCGTCTCGTTTTCATATACATTCAGGGAAATTAATTAAATTACTATCAGAACCCAGCGATGAAGAAGAGGAGGAAGAGGAGGCGGCAAATGAGGATGCTCCGAAAAATCAAATGGCGGGCGGACGCAACTCGCAGCTTATGGTTGGGTACAAGGGAGATCGATCTTATGTCGTCCGCGGAAGCAACATCGGAGTCTTTGATACTACGAGCGACCGCACTATCAAATATTTTGCTACGATCGGACATATTGCTACGACCAAAGGCAAAGAGTTCAAGCCAAAGAATGTATGTTCAGTCAAACAAATAAACACGCTACTCTGGAGCTGAACACATATGCTATTAGGTCATGCTTCACGATCAAGACACGAAGATGATTCTCCAGCATCCCACTGACCCGAGTTCGTTGTACAGCATGGATATCGAAAGAGGAAAAGTGGTTGAGGAGTGGAAAGTCCATGACGATATCAGTGTCGATCATATTGCCCCAGATAACAAGTTTGCGCCCACAACAAGAGAACAGACCCTCGTTGGTATTTCCAACAACGCGTTATTCCGCATCGATCCTCGTGTATCAGGGACCAAGCTTGTGGACAGCCAGTATAAGCAGTACGTCAGCAAAAACAAATTCTCCGGTGTCGCAACGACGGCCTCTGGAAAGCTGGCAGTTGCAAGCGAAAAGGGCGACATTCGATTGTTCGATTCTATCGGCAAAAATGCAAAGACCGCTCTGCCACCTCTCGGAGATCCCATCCTCGGAATTGACGTGACCGCAAGCGGCCGATACATTGTGGCGACGACGGAGACATATTTGATCTTCATCGACACTCTCATTGGCGAGGGACGATATGCCGGCCAATTTGGTTTTGACCGAAGCTTCCCTGCCACCTCAAAACCGCGCCCAATCCGCCTCCAACTGATGGCGCAGCATGTGGCGTATATGGGAAACAAGATTGCGTTTACCCCTGCCAGGTTTAACCAGAACGAGGGTCAGGAAGAGAATGCAATCGTGACCTCAAGTGGGCAGTTTGTCATCGCTTGGGATTTAGCCAAGGTCAAGAAAGGCAAATACGATTCATATGAAATCAAGAAGTATGAAGACCAAGTAGTTCAGGACAACTTCAGGTTTGGCAACGACAAGGAGATTGTGAGTTGTTTGCGTCCATGCCTGAACTTAAAAGGCTAACCATTTTGGCAGATTGTCGCTTTGGGCAACAATGTTTTGGCTGTGAACAAAAAGAATCTCAAACGGCCCACGCGGCAATCGCTCGCCCCAGGCTTCCAAAGCAATTCTTCCATTGTCAACTCACCGTACTAAATGACTGTCACCCTTGTTCTTTTTCCTCTGGATTTTATTATCTTTCTTTATTTTACAGAAAGAAAACGCCACCTTTTGTACAATACTAAATGTCCCAAAGACCAGTTTGGAAAGCAATCTTGGTTATACAAGTAAAGTCCCAATTTCGGCATACGCTAAGTACCCTATGTAATAGAATCTATGCAAGACTAGATGTGCGGATAGGATTAAGATATGTGTCCAGAAGAAGTGAAATGAGTGTGATACGGCTGATAATCAGCTCTTGGATGATGGGTAGATATTCTGGGATCTTCTATCTCTCGAATCCACATAGCGGCCGAATCCAAGGTGCCAACAAATGCGAGGAATCATCAATGTCAATCCGAGGATTACTGTAGTCCATAACATTGGGCTCCAATTCTGGAAATCCCACCGAATGTCTCCCAGCGCCCACAAAGTGAAGGCCAGATGAAAGATGTCCCCGATCAGCAGCGGCGTCAGGAGCGACCCGACTATTTTCTCTTGAAGAGCGGGATTCCCGCTGAGATGCGTGCGCACTGCTGACAAGACGAAAAGGTTGACAAGGCCAAGCAGGGAGCAGACATAGGAGAGCTGGATTATTGTGACGAAGGTGGCCGTAGGTAGAACCTCATACGGTAGCATATTCTGCAGCCATGGTGCTTGAGAATTATGTGCCTGCAATGGCAAGAAGTGCTGGTTATATATAAGCCTCATGGAATGGGAGGACATAAGCCTACGGTCAACGGGTCGCTAGCGGAGAAAAGGGTAAGAAAGAGTTCATGCAGTCCTGAAGACAAGGAACATACGCTAGGGTTCCGAGAAAGCCGACGGTGGTGAGGAAAGGCTCGTATGCGCCAAAACAGAAATAATAAAAGTCGGGTATGGCAGAGGACGGGGGCATTTTGGAGCACTCAGACTGCTATTCTTGCGAGGGGAGAAGAGCTGGGAGAGTTCCAAATGTAGCCCGCGTTTTAAAAGTGGGGATAAGGATGATTTTGGGCGACATAGATGAAATCAGACGGACCATTGGCTGAGGCGCTGAGTCCCACTTGCATTTCAAATGACACAATCCTCGGCCCCCGGCTCCCGTCGGCATACCGGCCCTGAAGAACTACTATATATACCCGCTCGCCGCCTTCATTTGCTCTTCACTTACATATAAGGTCCACCTTAAAACCAAGGCAAGCAGATTTTGATTCGTTTTGACCTGCCTAATGGAGGGGACCAAGACAACTCTACACGTAGATGAAGATTATAATGCTTGTCCGGAGGATCTCCACGATCCACATTCCCCATGAGCTTCGCTTCTTTCTGACATTTTTCTTGTGTACCATGCTTGTCAATAAATTGTTACACCAAACATGCCGGAGTTCACGTTTTCATCTGCCAAGCTTTGTCTCACGAAACTGTGCAGCAAAAGTATTGCACATGCTTCTGCTGCGCAATGTGTGGGGTTTCTCAAATAGTTCTATGACTCGTAGCAGGCTTTCCGTGTTGCACGGAGTCCTGGCGAGTCTCGCTCGAATTTCAAACAGGAAGAAAAATTGAAACACTAGCACCCTCGTCCTGTGAAAATGAGCGGCTTACGTCATTCTTCCTCTTTCCCTCCCCCCCCCCGACATGCCCGATCGCAAATGCCTGACAATATTGCTGTAGGTAATATGAAGAGAGAACATAGCGCGGCGAAAGACCCAACGCCGTCAGAGGAAGAAGAAGAGACACGGCGAGCGGAGAGTATTGATCAGCCGCCCAATGCAGATGAAGGCATAAAACCATCCAAGATATACCGCCCTTTAGCTTTTCCTGTACTTGCTCTCCTCGCCCCAGCCTCCATATTTGGCGTTCTCGCTCGTCTAGGACTCGAGTCACTCATGACGTATGATGGCCATAGCGTGTTCCCCCTTGCATACGTTCAAGCAATGGGTTGCCTGATCATGGGCATGGCACTGAGACTTAAAGAACCTCTTGGCGAATTGTGCGTCCTATCTAATGAGCTCGACGAAACTGTTGACGCTCCATCAGTTATGGCCCTCTGTACACCGCCATTACAACAGGTAATAGGATCCACATTTATATTGTCATATAGTCACTCATATTTATTGAAAGGTTTTTGTGGATCTTTGACGACATTTTCAAGCTGGCAACTGGACATATTCAATGCCTGGATCAATGCAGGTCAATTCAATCGTGGTGGGTTTCACGACGTAAGTTACTGCCGAGGTATTTCAAGGTAAAGAAATGACCAATATTCCACAGTTTCTTGACGGCGTAGGGCTGTCCACAATTACCTTGTCGTTGTCACTTGCATCTTTGGCGTTTGGATATAACGTAGCGTCATTCATGGATCCCATAGTTTCCTCCATTCGGTTCCCATCGCGGATTACGCGGTATACCTTGAGCTGTCTGGCTGTTTTGACCTACGCCGCCACATTAATCACCTACTTCCTTTTGTCGGCACGCTTTCGCTCAAAGGCAACGGCAGCGCTCCTTTTTTCCTTTCCAGGAACGCTCACTCGGTACCTACTTTCGATTTCTCTGAACCAGCGTTTCAAAGCCCTCCCTGCTGGGACCCTGGCCGCCAATACATTAGGGACTGCACTGCTGGCAGCGTTTCATGTTCTGCAACGCATAAACAATCCGGTCTCACCTCACGCATGCTCCTTGTTGCAGGGCCTATTGGACGGCTACTGTGGGTGTTTGACAACGGTCAGCACATTCGCAGCAGAAATTCGCGCGTTTAAGGGTCGCAGGGCGGTTAGATACGCTGTCTTGAGTTGGGTGCTCGGCCAGATCATGATGGTTTTGGTCTTCGGATCTTCTATATGGACAGGCAGCGCGAGCAAGCAGCAGACTTGCAGGTTCGAGTGACTTCTTCATAGACGGCAATTAAATATACCATATATATGTATTTCTTCGAGTAGCTGATATCACAACTTTTTTGCGAATGTTCCTGATGCGCGCTTAGATGCCGTACTGGAGATCTGGTGCGCTGTAAATGCGTGCCGAAATAGCTTAACTGGCTTGAAGACCCAAAGTCAATTAGCCACCAGGTTTTATCTCATAATCGCTCTTCGATATCGGGAGGAGGAGGAAAGGAGGGAGGGACGACGGTATAATTGACGAAGATGAGTGCGATAGGAAGAGATGGACGACTGATCCAAGAATGATCCAGGGACCAGCAGGCAAAGTTGATCGGAGTTAGAAACTTCGCTGCACTACACACCTCCGTATCACAAAGGCCATCCACTCGAGGAACGACGTCCCACCTAAAATATGGCCTCCAGACAGAAGGCGCTCGCCGAGGATCTCCAACAGCCGCCCGGGGATGAGGAGACTGTGAGCGGAACTGGAGAGGGCGACGAGATTATGGAAGCAGAGGAGCAGGAAGATGGATATAGTGAGCCGTTTTCCCATCCCCATCGTCGTTGGCAAGTTGTTGCTGGTCGGCTGCAACCCTGCTATACGCCCTCTGCGCGCCTTCTCCGAAACCAATCAAACTGACGATGGACTCTACTGCAGCCTCTTCCACGCCCACGTCGACGCTAACATGGATCAGCTGGTTCTGCTCCCTGCCGGGACACGAATATTTTTGCGAGGTGACGGAGGACTTCATCGAGGACGATTTCAACCTCACGGGGCTGAACGCGATGGTACCTTTCTGGAAGGAGGCGATGGAGATGGTCCTGGACGTTGAACCAGGTGTGGGTTCCTCCGTTGTGGGCGCTAGCCGGTTGTACTTATCCCCCCATTGAAGACGAAGATACCTCAAAGATCCCGGATGTTTCTATCGTTGAATCATCCGCGGAGATGCTGTACGGGCTCGTGCATCAGCGATACATCCTCACACGGGTCGGGCTGCAGGCAATGGTGCGTGGTGCGCCTGTAAGTTTTCGGCTAGGTTAAACTGACCCTTTCCAGGCGGAGAAGTACGAAAGCGGCGTGTTCGGTACTTGTCCGCGCGTCTATTGCGTAGGGTGCAATGTAGTACCCTGCGGGCGCGTGGATATCCCGGGAAACGATACGGTCAAACTATTTTGTCCGAATTGCAATGACATCTTTGTGCCACCTAGCAGCAGGTTTCAAGGCGTGGACGGTGCGCGCTCCGGAACGCCACTTCGTGATCCTTTCACTAATGTTGCAACCCCCTGACCACAGGCGCATTCTTTGGAACTACATTTTCACATTTATTCTTCCAGACCTACCGCGAGTTGTCGCCGGCACCGTTCTGGAAAGCGCCATCGAGCGGCGGATCGCCGCTTTCACCGCGAAGCGTGTCCGGTAGCAACGGCTCACGCACGTCGCCTTTTGTTAATCCAAATCCTCACGGTGGACAGAAGCGTGCTGCGGGCTACGTTTACGTGCCCAGAATATACGGCTTCAAAGTCAGCGAGCGAGCTAAGAGCGGCCCTCGAATGCAATGGCTACGATTGCGGCCGGAAAGTCCTGAGGAGCTAGAGATGGTTGATTGGCGGGGTCGCTGGATCAGCGAAGATGACGAGTATGACGATGATGAGGACCCAGATGACGAGGAGGATCGTCAAATGGAAGACTTCGATCCGGTAAGCCGCATTGGTGCCAAAACTCTTCTGATGGACCATCTTAATTGTATTTCGATTGTACAGGATGCGGCAGATGACGACGATGACGATGAGGAGGAAGAGGAAGAGGAGGAAGCTGGCGCCGCTCACCCTATGTCAGGTACGAAGGCCGGAAAGCAGGCCGCCAACGTTGTGCCATCGGGGCCACCATCGTCATCTCCTGTAAACTCAGCTCGTACATCACCAACATCATCTGGTGCGCCGCGGACGCAAGTCGATCATTCAGTGATTTCTCTTCCTACTACGTTCCCATCTATTGGGTCAACAATGGACAGCGGAAGAGTAAAGATGGTGAGGCAATGGGCACCGCGAAATGATTGGCCTGCCGTTGCGCGTACGGCGCAAGTTTGATAGTATAATGACGGACCGTATCTCACATTTTTTTGTATCACATCTCTATTCTTTCTCCGTATTATAGGGAGCCGACGAGGGTAGGGTTAATGTAGCAGATTAGATTAGATAAGAATTTTCAGCTGCAGACCGTTTCGTGCCGAAACGGCATCTCGGGCCTGGGAAATGAACTGTACAGTATCTCAGCCTCTGGTTACACACGTGACCAGCATCAGAGGCGAGGAACAGATCTTTCGCTACGCTACCAACGACCCCGTCAAGACTTCAAGAAAATGGCTCGTACCAGTGCGTTCTGGTGTATCGCGCAGGAGGGTGAAACGCTGATAGAACGAACCCTTGCACTTTGGTAGACATCCGCTACGGACTTAACCACGGCCACCCCACCACCCCCATTCCCAAGGCTGTCCGTCCCAGCCAGCGCAAGGGTGTGCAGTCGACCAAGACCAAATTCGTGCGCTCCGTCATCAGAGAGGTTGCTGGATTCTCCGCATACGAGAGACGGGTTATGGAACTGTTAAGGAACTCTAAGGTGCGAGGACTCTGATTTATTTCAAACGGGAAAATTCTGACTAAATACCGAGAAAATAGGACAAGAAGGCCAGGAAGCTGACCAAGAAAAGGGTAGGTGTCTAATATATAGCAAAGATGGGCTGTGAATTAATCGCGCCCGCAGCTCGGCACATTGCTGCGCTCGAAGCGCAAGTTGGAGGAGCTGTCGAGCATCATCCAGGAGAGCAGGAGGGCTACGCATTAGACTGTGCGGGACGGGTAGTGGTTATCTGCACACACACATGTGTCTCTGTAGCGAATTTCCTTGCTTGCAAGTGGTGTTCCAATATCACGTGTTTGTAAAATGAATTCCATCACATCGCATCTATTTCACAATCTCTACCATAGTCGATGGTAGTGCCGGCCGAGTACGACAGTTAGATGACAAGAGCGGGGGGCACGGGGCGTCTATATTTGTGTTTAGTCATATGGATTTGTCAGACGCTGAGTTGATGCGGGTGACTGACTTGTTGGGTTTTCCTTTTAGCAACCCGCCATGCCTGTCGCGCTGCTCGCCCCCCCAAAATCCCGCAGTCGCGCCTCCTCCACTGGTCTCAAGCCATCCTCCATCTGCAAGGCCATCGGTCGTCGTCGCTCCAACTCGTGTCTGCGAGCGAACGAACCAGCGCCCGCAACCCAGCCCGCGCCAGCGCAAGCCGACCCGCCCCCGACCATGCTCGCCTGGTTCGTGTCCCGCTCCGTGCAGTGGCTGCACCTCTCCGAGAAACAGGCGTTCGCCTGGTCCGCGCCATCGTCGCCGCGCTCCAGCACCGACGACTTCATTCTCCCGCTCTCCGCGTCAGCAACAACCGTTTCATTTTCTGTCCCAGAACCCGTAAAACCGTCCGCTGGCTGGCAATTTTCGCTCCATGCACCCATTGTATTTGTCGTTCTCCTCTTCCCCATCTCCACCGCCCTCGTTCTCTGGTGTCTATCTACCCTCCCCATCTCCCTCGCGTGGCCACACGACATCACCGATCTCGCCCAGCTTGGTCGAGAACTCCACGCGTATACGCAGAGTGGGCTCGGCCCCCTCTCCCATGTAGTCGGCGTCATGGCTATTTCTGCGGTGTGGAAGCACGCTTGGTCAATCCCGGGTAGCGTGTTATGGGTGCGTCTGCTCCGCTTCATTCTCCAGCCCAAAATAACTAATCGTCTTGTGCAGAATGTCCTCGGCGGCGCGCTATTCTCCCCACTATACGCAACCATCCTGCTCACTACGCTGACAACCGTGGGCTCGATATGCGCCTCACTTCTCTCTGCTCCCCTCGGTCCTTTCCTCGCTAAAATATTTCCAAAAGCACTCGACATGACCCGAAGTGCCCTTGGAGGAGAATCCGATGCTGATTCGGCAAACTCCGGTGGTCGCCCAAAATCTCCCGCCTGGGTCAGGCTCTCTGTATTGCGACTCATCGGTGTGGTCCCCTGGTCAGGCATCAACATCGCATGCGGTGTTTGCGGTGTGTCCCTTGTTGACTGCTCGCTTGGCACCTTCATTGGCTGCCTTCCGTGGACCGCAGTGACTTGCCAGGTGAGTCTATATTGTGTGTGAAACGTGTGGCGGAACAAGACCTAAAATCCTCCGTTCCGCTAGATCGGCGACATCCTCCAGACAGTCGCTTCTTCCCCCTCCGGGACGTCTCAGACCGTGTCTTCGCTGCTTACCACTCCCGAAATCATCCTGAAGCTCGTATTCTTGTCCATTCTATCTTTAGCTCCGATTCTGGGCCGCCGACAACTACGCTCCCTAATTTCCCACCAACCTGGGTCCGATCATGCCTCCTTTCAAGACTCCCGATGGACATGGGTGCAAGACTGGCGGACAAAATTAGGCTCTCGCACAAGGTCACGCGCGGATGAGGATGAGCAAATCCTCAGCCTTTTGGTAGACGAGAAGCGAAGGCTCGAATTTGCCGACTCATGATCGTTAACCAGAGTAGAAGCTCCGAGCTACAAACTTCAGGAGCTCTCTCAAACCCTACACTGCCATCACTGCCATCATATACACTCTACATCTGCTATCAGGACCAGCAACGACGTGTATCTTACAGTGCTCGTCCAGAGGCAACTTCTCGTCTCATGCGCAACGCCCAGCCGCCCACTACACGCCCTATCCTTCATGACCGTCATGCATATATATACTTTGTGATCGTTTCCTTAATTACGCTCATCTTTTCGATAATTTTAGCTAATCGGGGTTTCATCATCCATCTATCATTACTTACTTGCAATCGCGGCTTTTATCCCACCAAATGTATACCCAGTCATCAATTCATTACTCAACCAACTTTTCGGCCAACTTTTGAAAGCATTTGAATGATTTATTCGAGATTAAGATATAATAATATGCGACGGTAAGCGTCTCTGAACTCTACTACTACTAGATACACTGCAGGTATGACGGCGCAATTATGCCTCCAAAGATAACAACAAAACAACGATATAAACATAACTCTAAACGCCAAGTCTACGTATGTGCATGAGCAACGGTTTCAAATAATGCATAGGAAGATAACAAACCTTCGTTTTGTATGCTCATAGACGACATAAGAAATAGACACGGCAGGAACAACCTACAATCAAGTTGACATGGAATATTGCAGCAATGGATATGCAGGCGACGGACCTTTGCCAACGTTGGAAATAGACCGCGATAGAACCCCCGCCAGCCGTCCGCGGCCCACGTCTTCGCCGCGACGTCCCACGGGCCTGTGTACGTCTGCGGGTGGCCGGAGGAACCCGACGCCTGCAGCCGCGTGCGCACGAGGTTCAGGGGGTAGACGCTCGTCGCGCCGACGCTACCCGATATGCTTCCAAACGCGAGCAGCGCGAGGACACCTGGTTCTTGCGTCCCTGTTGATCGCTGATAGGCCTGTTTCAGCGCCTCGAAGGTGCTCATGTCAATCGCCGAGTATCTGCGGGCAGGAGCAGGAGACGCGGTTAATGAGAGGGGCATGGCGCGACGATGGGATTGACGTACGGGAAGACGCCCACCAGGCCGATCTAGAGGCAAATATGAGTATGCTGTGATTTCATCAAGGGTGGTTCTGCACGTACGGTCAGGCCTCGGTAGTATCTGCGTACGCCTCCCAGAGCCCATACATGTCGCATCGCATCAAGAAGGCTCTTCTTTTCAACACCAGTGTTACTCATCATTTGGGTCTGCATTTAATAGTTCGCAGGTCAATATGAGAGATAGAGTATAGGGTGAAACTGCACGCCTTGAGAGTTTCTATCGGGTATATGCCTGTATGCAAAAAGTCAGTGAAATATGCATTATGAAAACGATAAAACGCGCTTACTCAGTTGACTGCTAATCCCGCCAATCCCACCGGATAGAAATCGACTGAAGCCGCTAATATCACGAGAATCCTCGACCTTGTCATAATATTTCGCGAATGCTCGTTTCTACACACGGAGAAGGTTTTGTGAGCGTCACCAGAGGGTGCACGAAGAGGGCTGACTGACAGACGATTCATATGAGAAGAACTTGATGGCAGATTCGGGAAAGATCTTGGCCACGGAAAGGCCATTGCCTGTCCAGAACGCGAGTAGACCGCCCTCCGCATATATACGCGCTATCGCATTCGTGATAACTTTGACGCCTGTATGTTGCTCGCCGGCCAAAAGCGGCCCGCCGAGTTCCGGTGGTCGCGTAATAAGAAATATTTTGAGTCGATCAAAGGGTGCAGTACACGTCCGTGAGACTACAACCGGGGTCGTTTCACTGGCAACACGAAAGGGACAGATAACGTACCTGCGCCTGCGATCCCACCTGCAAACAAAAATTTGAGGGCAGTATGGCCATCCAAGAAGTGATGCTGAGGCTCGTCCTGCTCATCCTCGTCAAAATAGTCGTATTCATTATCCTCGTCATTTGCTAGGGCTGAGGAATTGGGTGAAGGGGAAAGTGGTGATAGTTGTGATGTTGAGGGATGCATAGGGTATGGCGAAAAGGCTGGGGGCTTGTCCTCGGCACTAAGTGTGACGTCGCCTTGAGGCTGTCAGCGTTGGCGAGCATAAAAATAATTGGACACAGGCATACCTTCCATGTTGACTCGGGCTGAACCCCGCCCGTCATCACCCAGATACCGTCTCATCTCATAATACCGGTAGATCTCCGTCGGCGACACTTTGCGTGGTAAGAGAATGAAGAAATTGCGAAATTGCTCGAACGTAATATCCGGAGAATCCTGCCGCGAGGATACAGACGCCATGAAGTCGTGTACCGTGGAGGGGGGAGGCTGAATACCTGCATCCGAGAATTCATGGATAGAAAAACTAAACGAAAGGTGGAGACGGACCACTCTTATTCAAAGCCTTATTCAGTTCCTGCTCGTCAATTTGACCGTTTCCGTCAAGATCCAATTCGTTGTGAAAGATATGCCATAATTCTGTTTGACGCGGTGCCCGGTTAGGGGATTTTCGCAACGATAATTAAAACCTTACCTGTCTCTTTCGCCTCCGCGTACTTTTTAAACGCTGACCATTCAATATGACGCGGCCGAGAGCCAGACGCAGGACTATCACAGCGGAGGAACAGTTCATTGTCGTAGGTCGCCTTCAGAGATTCAGCCTCTTCTGCAGTGACCTCAATAGAGGTCATGCTCTGAGTTGACTGGATTTTGGATGGCGTTTCAGGAAATTCTGGCAGCGATTGCCAAAGATCCTTCAACATTCGTCTCCGCTTGTCTCTGCCTTCGGATTCGCGAAATTCTTCCAGTGTATTCCGATGACGTATTGGTATAGGTACATCAGAGCGGAGACGAGGTAGAAGTTTTCGATCCTGAGGGACCGTTAAGTCTGCGGGATGCTCGCTTTGACCATTATCTATGGGCGCAGACATAACGAGTCGGATAGGCGAAAATCAAGCGGTATAGATGCCGTGTTGGATGCGCTAGTGAATAGTGTATCTTCGAGAAAGAATGGAATGTACGATGATATGATGTGTGAAGGCGAAATTGGGGGTTCGCTCGTAGACGGAGAGCCCCGCTCTCATAGAGCCATGATGACTGTCGAAGAGAGCCACCGTCGAAGTGTAGCTCCAACTACCAAATTAGCTGCTTACGTACGGCAACGTTGATCAGCCTCCGCGTCCACTTTGAATCCCGTCCGACTCACTCTCCCCTATTTGTACACCGCCAATGTCACTGGTTGCTCTCTTGGACATTCAATTTGGCTATCTTCATTATTAAAACCTCTCTGGGTTGGTAGAAAACGTTTTCCGCCGTTCTACCGGTGAAACGACAGTCAAGGAGGTTCCCATTCATCGGCGCAACCTTCCGACTTCAATAAACGAGAATCCGAGCCCTCATACCGACCCCGATTATGGGGAACTTAATCGTCATCAATTCTGTTCATACGAAACCGCTTGAGCAGTAGCTTGAGCGGTGGAAGCGCGACTGTTGGTGTCACACTCCTTCACAGCAACAGCTTTGATAGTGACGAGTACCTTTACTTTACGGTCTGCCCGACAAGAACAGTAAAGAAATATCTATCGCCCTTGTTATCAGCAAGAACTCTGTGGTGTGGCCCCGTCTTCCCGTTTGCGCTCCACTCTTGCTCGTTGACCTACTGTTCGAGCCATCTGACCTTGCGCTCTAATTCTTCATCTCAATTTCCAGCTTGTTACATCCTCTGCGCCCCTTCTCTGCATACTTCTTCATTTCCGCTCCAGAAACCTCTTTATGTTGCTCCCTCTGCACCTGAGTTGTCTCCGGGCATTTCTTCCTCTGCGTTTCAACCAGATCCGTGTCCTTGCGCTGTACTACAGCCTTTTGTCCTAGACTCCTAGGGGTTGCTCTCAGACTTCCAGGCTGAGAAGGTGAACATTTGCTTAAATCGAGATGTTATCCAAAATCACGGAAGTACTGTTTTGGAAAACAATCCAGGACAACGTTGATATCCACACTTAAAGTACGAATCAGCGGGCAAGAATCTTGCGTGTAAAAACAGTGCATAATCAAGGTCTCAGGCAAATAATACGAACCCGAACATAGCTGTTTTTATTTACATACGATCAACAGCCTCAACACTTTCCTCACCCAGTTTGGAAATCCTTTCTTAAACGAAGATCTCCCTCCCTTTGAAGCTGTATTTCGGTAGTCGGGGATATTCGGCGCGCTTTTTGACTTTTTTTGCACAAGGACGGTGGGGTATCCGATATTGCCATGCAATCCTAAATCTGAAGCGGGGCCAATTCGATGCGACCACCCCATGCCGGACGGTGCCAACGACACGGCTGTTATTTCGGTTCCAAAAGATGGACTAGTAGTGAGTGATCCAATAGTTCGAGCATAATTACGATGATATCGATCGGAAGAGTTATCTGCTGCGCTATGGTTCCCGGTAGGTGCGCGGACGTCCAGATGGCTGGCATTTCCTGAGTTTGTCACTGGATAATTTGCATCGGGGCGATTGCTTCTGGAACGCAATGGTGGAGTCGGGGGTCTGTATTCCTAGATGATGTACGTTTGGTTAGCTGCCAGGCACACGGTACATCTTCAGGATTCGTACCCGTGGTAGACCCCTCGCGCGAGATGTTTGAGAACCGGGGAGAGTGACATAGGAATTTCCGCGCCCATTGGAATTGGGAGTGGGGCTCAGAAAAGATCTGGACTGGAAAGAAATCGATGGTGTTTAGTTTTATGTATTGGGGTCTGGCAATTACCCAACTAACTTCTGAGGTCATGACTGGCTGTGGCACGCCCAGTTGATTACGATGCTTGATCATTAGTAGTGTATCGTCGATGCTCTTCTTTTCGTCAAATACTCTTGGAAGATCTTTGGAAATGACTTCATGATGATTTTGTGAGACTACCTCGCGCCAATTATCTGGTAGCTAGGAGAATGCCAATTCAAGCTTAGCTTGCACAGTCGTGATCGAAACAAATACAAAAATGGATACCGGAGGTATATCTTTCTCTGTGCGCTCGGAAGAGTCTGTAATGATTGCGTCCTCTTTTGGCAGAGGCGGAAGCTCTCTGGTAAGATCTTTCGATACTTCCGTCGAGCTCCTTGGCAACTAAATATAGAATTCAATAAATATACCGTCTTCCGAGTCGGTCAAATTTTTGAGAAACATGAAAAACTCACCGGAGGAACGTCTTTTTCCACATCTTTGACTCGGTTTGATGACAATACACCCATTGAATCCGTTTTAAATTCAAGTGAGGGACTCTCTGACGGTCGCGTTCGAGGACTTTCTGCTACCTCGCTTGGAAGCTAAAAACACCCGGGTAGTGTATTAGTTCGAATTAGCAAGAAGAGCAGTAGTGTTCAAACACACAGGCGGTATAGCTTTCTCGACACTAGGCAACTTGAGCGGACCATCAGTCTCCCGAGGAGATGGAGGCGGTGTCGGGATGTACACTGGAACAGGCTTCCGGTAGCTCATATTGCGCTGCATCGCCGAACGATAAATGGTGTACATAAATCCGATGTGTTCGATGATGGCCAGAAGCTTGAGGGCGAAGAGAGGTAGGGGAATTGAAGATGGAGAACCTCGTTAGCGCGAAATACAAAAAGGAAGCCACAATGGAAACTTGTGGCACTGTATCTTGAAGCGTCACATTAAGAACGCGTGTTGACTAAGAAATATGCACATGTCCTACATGAGGTATCAGGATCGGTACATAACCAGTGCATGCACGCAAGCAAAGCTCAACGAAACCGCCACCATTGCAGTGCCTGTAGGTGCCGGAGACACCAATGAATGAAGGGGGTTGTGCAATATACAGCAAGTATTGGAAAACATGCGCGAAATGTGAAGCCGCAGTGGGGTATAACTGCCGTGAGCAGTCTTTTGGCGCCCGGCACTGCAAGTATGCCGAGGTTGCAATAGGCCATTGCGATAATAGCGGAGTGCTTCCAGTCCAAGGTCACAGCAGTTGGCCAGCCAGAGAGCGCAATTCCTTGCTAATTAATGCCCTGAGTCTTGCATACTTGGCTAACGACGGAACTTTCGGAAGACCGTCCTGACCAAGTTTTAGAGGCAGTAGGCGAATTGCTCCGCAGCCCGAGAACATGTTTGGATCATGCTAGACGCTCTCTTTAATATGAAGTTGAGTAAAAGCCATTTTCGAGGGGGGCCAGCAGGGCCAAGTATATCGGCCAGAATATATGACTAGAACATGTGAAGGGGGGTAACAAACGGAGGTTGGCCGCGATCATCGATGCCGTGATTGAACTGGGTAATCACATGACGCTACTTCACGCGCCATCTTATGAGGTCCTTTAATTAGACCGTGCAGGGTCTTTATCGATCAACCTGCGCCACTCAAGCCCTTTGTTTCTGCCAACAACGTCTTCGCCTAGTGTTTTACTTCAGAAAATAGCCCTTTATGCCTCCTCGAGCAGCGCCTAGGGGTACTGGTCCTGCAATCAGGGGCGGGCGCGGCGGTGCGATGCGCGGCGGCGGACCCGGCGCCGGCATCGAGATTGGACTGCCCAGTGCTAATTCCCATATCACGACTGTTGGCGTCAAACGTCCCAACTTCGGTACAGGTGGAAGGGAGCTCCCTATCTTTGTTAACTCTTTCACGACAACGATTCCCGAGGGTGTAATCCACCATTATGACAGTCAGTTTTGTCTCACGCGCAACTTTTTTTTGATTTTCACTAACTCTTATACATGCAGTCGGTCAGTGTCTAGCATCACAATTAGAATGATGTATATCTCAAGTTTATCTAGTCATCTCGCCTTCCGAGAAAACTCTCCCCGCACGACTTAACATGGACATCATCAAACAACTGCAGACCCATGTGGCACCATCGATTTTCACTCCTCGAGCTGTGTACGATGGAAGAAAAAATATGTTCGCTGTTAGAGAATTGCCTTTTGGAGAAACGAATTCTTGTGAAGCAAGTCTTATTTCTATCCCACGAATTATATCTTTTATTCATGGATTCATTTCTCCCTAGTTTGAAGTCAGCTTAACTGAAGGCCGATCGGAGGGCTCTCGAGCACCTAAAGTCTATAAAGTACGACTAAACAAGGTAGCTGAGATCAATCCCGAGTGAGATTTAATAAAATATCCTTTGATCGATTACCTGATTATTGTGCCCTTCCCTCTAGAGTACTCAAACGCTTCATTTACGGTGAACAATCGCACGATAACAATGTGCTAACCGCCATCACCGTAAGCTTTCCGTGTTATGATAATGAATTCAACTCACATACTTCTCACACAGGCTCTCAATGTGGTTATCCGTATGGAGCCTACTATGAACTACCCCTTCAACGTTAGGTCCTTTTTCACCGATCGAGAAACTAAGGATATCGGTGGAGGCATACAACTCTGGCGAGGCTATTTCCAGTCGGTTAGGCCTGGAATACGACAAATGCTCATTAACATCGATATATCAACGGCGACTATGTACAAACATGGGTCCCTTCTCCGACTTTGCCTGGAGTTTTTACGAAAGGACCACCCTAACAACTTGGTCAAAGGAGCCCTCCACGACCGCGATTTCCTGCGGCTTCAACGATTCATATCTGGTATCAGAGTCATTACATCACATGCAGGAGAAGGCGGACGCACGAACTCGACTCCTCGAGTTATCAAGAGATTGACTCGTGTCGGGGCCAGAGAAGAGATGTTCAATCTCCGTGACGGAGGCTCAATGTCCGTTGCAGATTATTTCAAGAAAAACCTGAATCACTCACTGCAATTCCCGGACGTTTTTTGTGCTGAGGTATTTGTTATTTCAAAGACACGGAGACCTGCTCACTGTTTCCAGGTCGGTTCGGGCGCCAAAATTCCACTGGAGCTTTGTAATGTTCCCGCTGGACAAATAATGCGTAAACAAATTCCTCCCGAGAAGACCAAAGATGTCCTGGAGTTTGCGACAAAACGACCCAGGGAACGTCTCGAAAGTATTAAAAACGGATTGACGGTGCGGCTATCTGACATGCTGTATATCGCAGAATATATAACGTTATTTTTCTCAGGTCTTGGCTTACTCGCAATCAGATTACGTGCGCCAGTTCGGAATGAACGTTGAAACGTCGGGACCCTTGCGAGTGCAGGCAAGGGTTTTGAAACCACCGACATTGCGGTACGGTGCTGGAAGTAAACAGCCTACCATTGTCTGTGACTCTGTATATTTTATTTCCGTATAAACACTGACCTGCTTTCGTACAGGTGCCCAGCAACGGGTCTTGGAACATGTGGGCGTCAGTAATATCCGCAATGAGTTTTGCTTATATCTTTCAAGGGTGGACAAACGTTTCTACAAGCCCACCAATCCCATCAGCCGGTGGGTTCTAGCCATTTTCGAGAGCCAGCAGCGATTCCCACCAGCCCTCGCCACCGAAGTGATGAGGGGTTTCGTCGAGGGTTGCAAAGAAGTTGGTTAGTCTTTTTTATAGTTCATAGGCAGGCATAGATTGTCTGACTTCATCGTCAGGAATCAAAATCGAGCCGACCAGGGTCGTAAAATACGGGACAGGACACACCAGAATCCGAGAGTTCTTGAAGAGCTCTGGGATGGAGTGCATCAGTAACTTGGGGGGTCCACCGCAGCTTTATGTTGTCATCCTTCCAGAAGGCGGCAATGAAATTTACACCGAAGTCAAATAGTACGTAATTTACCTAAATATATGGTCTCCATCTCACTGAGATGGAAATATAGCTTTGGCGACGTAGAGGTAATAAACATTGATGTCGTTCCTTGTTAACGACCCTGACAATATGCTACAGATGGGTGTCCCTACTCAGTGCATGAAAAGCATTAAATGCGCGAAGGCCAAGTCGCAATATTTCGCGAACGTCAGCTTGAAGTGAGCGACGCATTATTTCGTCTGAGATGATGTAATGACTAACACGACCATCTAGGGTCAACGTCAAGATGGGCGGTATCAACACCGTACCCGATCCATCTTCCGTCTCAGTCCTTACGGACCCGCATATGCCAACAATTGTGATGGGTAGATATCTCTTACTCTTTATTTCTAGTATGTCTGCCTGACATTGTGTTCAGGTGCTGATGTTATACATCCCGCCCCTGGGTCCGATGGTCGACCCTCTTTCACTGCACTAGTCGGGAACGTCGACTCTGATACCGCCAAATATATTGCCGGTGAGTTGCGCTGTAACAACAATAGCGAAAGCGGTATTCATTTTTTCTAGATTCGAGGGTTCAAACCTCCAGACAAGAGATGATCGCAGATCTTTACGACATGAGCTTAGTGCGTTCGCAATATACGGCTCCTGTTTTATGTCTAAAACCCATGTTGCAGCATATTCTGGGAATGTACATACGCTATAGGGCAAATGTTGAGCGGAAACAGGGCACCACATCTAACCCTAAACGCATCATATTCTATCGCGGTAAGTGCCGACAATGATATTAAAGTGATTTTATTTGATGTAATGTGCTGTTTAGATGGTGTTTCTGAAGGGCAATTCAAGCAAGTCTTGGAGCAGGAATTACCTCTACTCAAAAGTCTGGTTCTTAATCCCTGTGTTTCAATTTATCTCACTAACGGTTTGCACAATAGAGGCATGCGCAGATTTAAATATCGATCCCAAGATAACCATCATTGTCGTTGGAAAACGTCACCATGTTCGGTACGACTTTGTTTGTTATCGAGGAATGAGAAATTGTTGATAGAATATTACAGATTCTTCCCGCAATCGGAGCGCGATGCAGACAGGAGTGGTAATTGTCCCGCTGGAACGGTTGTCGATCGCGAAATTGCCCATCCCACTGAATTCGATTTCTACCTCCAAAGTCACGGTGGGCTTTTAGGTACCAGTCGCCCTGCGCATTATTCGGTGCGTTTTCCTCTCGAAATGCAATCTCGACTCCGTTGACCCTAATACCTCAGGTCCTTTACGATGTAAGATAATTCATCTGTTCGAAAAACTGAATGATTTGATTTGCTGATCAACATTGACTTCGAATTTGTATAGGAAAACAAGTTTTCGTGAGTGTAGTCTACTCCTCACTAACCCTTAGACTCACGTGTCTTGCTTGACAGCGCGGATGCCCTTCAATCGTTGTCGTTCGCCTTGTGCCATGTTTACGCGCGTTCGACTCGTTCGGTCTCTATCCCCGCGCCTGTCTACTGTCAGTGTACAGGCTATTGGATACCATTCAAAAATATTCATGTTCTGGTTGTAGATGCGGATATAGTTTGCTCTCGAGCTAAGAATCATTTCGATCCAAGTGACCAATGGGATTTGATTGGATCTGAGGACACTGCCTCTGTGGATACCAGCAAAGCAAAGGATTCGCTCGATAAATTCCAAAGAGGCTTCAAGCCGCTCCACAGTACCCAGAAGACATTGATGTACTTTTCTGTGAGTACTCAACAACTGAGAGTTACTACATATGGGGACTAAATACCGATTGTACAGTGAACAACGCTACATAGACCCAAACATATCTCGGATACCCGCAATTCCTGCATACCGCTAGCCGATTTGTGCAGGAAATGTTACTGTACGAACATTGTAACACGCACAACACAGGCTACGATGTGTAACTATAAAATGTATTAAATGAAAATTTGGACTGAGTTTATTTGATGTGGGGACAGTATTATATGGAATAGGTAGGAGTGAATTTACTTGCGGGAAAAATCTTTGGGCTCTTGGTTCAGCCACCAATAACCAGCATTGAGGTAGGTAGCAAATCCCAGCCAAGCGCAGTACGGCAAAAGGAAATACGTTGCTTTAGCATTGGTGGGCCGATCGAGCAGTTTCTGTTTTTAAGATAAATTATTTGGAATCTAAATTTTTGGGCGAATGGCTTACAGTCATGTACCAGGTGGTACCAGTCAATAGAACGCTGTCAATCAAAGCAAGTCCCATCTAGTAGTCATCAAGCATGAGCCAAATGAGAGGAAAACACATTAGCGGGAATGATGTAACCCACTTGTTGCTGATTGAAAAACAGTGGACTCCACAGATAATTTAACCCAAGTTGTCCGTAATAAAGTGCGATTCCAAGAGACAGGTCGTTTCTAATGATTCATGAACACGGTGATGGTACACAGACGGCAGTAAGGGTCGTACCTGTTACTTTCCACCATGGTGGAATCGAGAGCCTTGACTGCAATATGGGAGGCGTAACCCATCGCCAAATATAAAATTGTCCATGCAAACGGGAAGACCTCTCGACGGGGCCGACCGGGCGGAGCGTTGAGATTCTGTATACATTGTGAGCAATTACATCGAGTATCAGGGTCATTAATGATGGGCGCTTACATGGTACCAGTTGCTGGTAGACACTTTGGATGTCTGAGAACCGCTCAGAAATCCCAGTGCGAGGGGAATTCCAACTGCAGTGATTGGGTTGCGCGGGATGGCGAGGAGGATGTTTGGGATGTGGATAGACATGACTGCTTTTCGATCTTTGCTCTCCTATTCGACTCTTGTACAAAAATCGGTGTGACGTCATTCATTACATACTTCCTTTTTCGGCTAATTACCTGTCCTCGGTCGATCTAAGTATACTATTACTGTCCTCAACAGTTCAACCCTAGTGGGAAGCTGTGTCTGACGAACGCCAATTAAATGGCAATGAATTACGAACATCAGGATTCAGTAGCTGCAAGGTAATTGAGTACTCTCAGATAGCGCTTTCAAGCAAAAAGCGAGGCACTGCCCGGAATCGAACCGGGGTTACAAGAACTCAGAATAATCAGAATCTTGAGTGATAACCGCTACACTACAGCGCCTTGATACTTATGGGTGGAGTTGACATTATATAATTTGATTCAAATTGCCACCACTAATCTAATCAAATTTGTTTTGCCGAGTCACTTTCGATTTTGATTTATTACACTGACAATGGCAACCTTTCTGCCTCTCTTGACCGATGAAAACTCACCACTATTCCATGCCCTTAACCGCATCGGCCCCATCATTCTGAACGCGCAGGCATCAGTTTTACTCCCAGAGACCCCCCAGCATTCGTACCTGCTCGTCGATCAAAGCACACCGGTCGACCCTCAAGGAATCGCGTCGTGGCTAGATGCAGGAGTGGAGAAAGTCATCGTCCGTTTGCCATCTGTCAAAGAGCTCGCTGGAACCATTCCCGCTGAACGTCTGATTTTGTTGCTCGATGTCGCCAATGTTAGCGCGTTCTCTGATAAAATCCGGGACGGCGTTTCTGGCGTTCTACTCAAAACACCATCTATTGACCTTGACACCATTTCTTCAGTAGCAAAATTCTTTGCCGGATCGACTATCTATGTTCTATCAAGCTCCAATACCCTCCCAACCCCCTCCAACATCCGTGAGTTACAGAGTATCGGTGCTATTCTCGTTCTTCCGGAATTCCAGCTCACACTGGAAGCTACATCAAATACCCGATTGAATGTCGCCGATGCGTTCATGGCGCCAATCACATCCGATCGCCCAGACGGTCTATTTCCCACCGTAGTGTCCTCGCAAACTGGCCACTCTCTGGGTTTGGTCTACTCTTCCAGGCAGTCCATCACGGAGAGTATCATCACCGGCAAAGGCGTATATCAATCACGGAAGCACGGTCTTTGGCGCAAGGGCACGACCTCAGGTGCAACTCAGGACGTGGTCCAGATCCGCCTGGACTGCGATTCTGACAGCCTTGAATTCCGCGTCGTACAACACGGCACCGGGTTCTGCCACTTAAACCGCCAATCTTGCTTCAGTGAGGCAAGTGGCCTCCCAGCACTCGAGAAAACCCTTCACTCGCGCCTAGTGACTGCGCCTGAGGGCTCATACACGAAGCGCCTCTTCAACGATGCCAAGCTTCTGCAGTCCAAGATTATGGAGGAGGCCGATGAACTGTGCTCCGCAAAAACGAAGGAAGAGACGGCATTCGAGGCGGCGGACCTATTCTACTTCGCATTGACAAAGTGCGTCGCCATGGGTGTCAGCGTTGCCGACATAGAGAAGTCGTTGGATAAGAAGGCAAAGAAGATTACTCGCAGACCTGGAAACGCCAAACCGCAGTGGATCCAGAAAGAAGTTGTTCCAGCTCCTGCTGCTGCTCCCGCCTCTGCCTCTACCAAACTGACACCAGTAGCGCAAGATGGACCGATCAGCATGCGCACTTTCGATCTGTCGGCAATTACACCCGAGAGGCGCGCACAACTCCTCCGCCGCCCTGTCCTCAAGTCCGACGAAATGATTGAAAAGGTCAAGCCCATTGTCGAGGCCGTACGCGTGCGCGGTGATGCCGCGTTACTCGAGCTGACCGCTAAGTTTGACAAGGCGCAGATGGATTCCACTGTCATCTTCCCGCCATTCGCGCCAGAGACGATGCAGATCGACGAGGCCGTCAGCAAGGCGATCGACGTCGCGTACGCGAACATCTACAAATTCCACGCTGCGCAGGTCAACGACGAGAAGCTGACGGTCGAGACGATGCCCGGGGTTGTCTGCTCGCGCTTCGCGCGTCCGATCGCGCGCGTCGGGCTCTACGTGCCCGGGGGTACCGCAATCCTTCCGTCCACCGCGCTGATGCTCGGCATCCCTGCGCAGGTAGCGGGCTGCAAGGAAATCGTGCTTGCGACGCCGCCACGCGCGGACGGCAGCATCTCGCCTGAGGTGATGTACGTTGCGAAGCTTGTCGGTGCGTCCGCCATCCTCAAGGCCGGCGGTGCGCAGGCCGTCGCTGCAATGGCCTACGGGACGCAGACCGTCCCGAAGGTGGACAAGATCTTCGGCCCTGGTAATCAGTGGGTCACTGCGGCGAAGATGCTGGTCCAGAATGACACTGATGCGCTTGTATCCATCGACATGCCCGCTGGCCCTTCGGAAGTCCTCGTAGGTTGCCTTCAAAACATACCCTGAATATATCTGATGAAAATCTGCTCTGAAGGTCATAGCCGATCATACTGCTATCCCCGCTTTTGTTGCGGCCGACCTATTGTCCCAGGCCGAACACGGTGTCGATTCGCAAGTGGTGCTGCTCGCAGTTAACCTGACACCAGACCATTTAGCTGCTATCGAGAAAGAAGTGGACGACCAAGCCCGCGCGCTATCCAGGGTGGATATTGTCCGGCAGTCCATCGCGAAGAGCATTATCGTCAAGGTTGCCACAGTCGAGGAAGCCATTTCCTTCTCAAATGACTATGCGCCAGAGCATCTCATTTTGCACTTGGAAGATGCTAGTGGAAAAGTGGCCTCCGTTGATAATGCTGGCAGTGTTTTTGTTGGACCCTATACACCAGAAAGGTAAGTAACCGACTATCTGAGAAGTACAAGACTTCATAATTTCTTGTAGCTGCGGCGATTATGCTTCCGGGACAAACCACACTCTCCCTACGAATGGATACGCAAGACAGTTCAGCGGTGTCAACACCCTGTCATTCCAAAAACACATCACTTCTCAAGAAATCACAGCAGCTGGCCTCCAAGGATTGGGCCCTGTGGTCGCAACGTTGGCCGACTGCGAAGGCCTTCAAGCTCATGCAAATGCAGTGCGCATTCGCCTGCGTCAAAATTCCCGCCAGTAGAAGGTTCTGTTTGAATAATTGAAGTGGATCCGTAAAGTGAAGATGAATCTATTAATATCTATGACTACAGATATAGCCATGTACTTAGCAAGTGAGAGAGAAGGAAATCTGACAATAACTACGCCCTGCACTTGGAGAACGAAGATTCTAGTTTGTGCGGTAAAGAGCACGTTTTGCGACCTTGACTATCAGAGGGGTGTCGGGGAATGCCAAATTCTCAAGGTTGGTAGCGTACTGATGCAGAAATTAGCACTGTATTTGGATTTTTACTTAAAAAACTTACAGGAGTGGGGACGTCAGCACCAGTGACCCGCTCAACTGGAGCATCGAGATAGTCAAATGCTTCGCTCTCAACAATTTGGGCGCAGATCTCGCTGCCAACACCGAAGGCAGGGAAGCCGCCTTCAACAATAACCAGACTAAACCCATTGACGAAATTTAGCTCACTGCAAGTGCGTATAGAGGAAATACGTACCGGTTCGTCTTTTTAACCGATTTGATGATGGTATCGATATCGAGAGGACGGATGCTTCGCAAGTTGATGACCTCGGCCTTGATTCCCTCCTTGGCGAGGGCATCAGCAGCTTCCATGCAGTGGGTCACCATTTTGCTGTGGCCAACAAATGTGATATCAGAGCCTTCCCTCTCCACTTTGCACTTTCCAATAGGAACTAGGAAATTGTCCGACATAGCCTCCTGCGACATGGGGAAGGAGGTACCGTACAACATCTCGTTCTCAAGGAAAACAACGGGATTGGGGTCACGGATCGCGGACTGGGGTAAACCATTAGTGAACAGTGAACGACCAAAGCGAGGTCGGGCACGCACTTTAAGCAATCCCTTGCAATCCTCTGCACTCCATGGGCTGACAACCTTCAGTCCAGGAACAGAGCCGTACCAAGCGGCATAGTCTTGAGAGTGTTGGGCGGCGACACCGGCAGCGGCTCCGTTAGGACCGCGGAACACGACTGGACAAGGAACGTTCCCTCCAGACATGTAGTAAGTCTTTCCAGCCGAGTTGACGATCTGATCGATGGCCTGCATCGCAAAGTTGAAAGTCATGAACTCGCAACTGGCATATATTCAGAATAAGCGTTAAACCAAAAATATTTTGACCTACATTGGGCGAAGACCCTGGAGCGCAGCGCCAACGGCGATGCCAGCAAAACCCATCTCCGTAATGGGGGTATCGACGACCCGCTTCTCCCCGAACTTGTCCATGAGCCCTTTGGTGACCTAACACACGCAACGCGCTCAACAAATTGCCATTTAATGGCAAATCCCAAACTGACCTTGTAAGCACCGTTGTACCGCGCGACTTCCTCGCCGAGAATAAACACGGTCTCGTCGCGAAGCATTTCTTCCTCCATGGCTACATTAAGAGCATCACGGACAGTCATCTATAGAAAATCGTGTCAGAGAATGGGCACATTAATATGACGTGACCAGACTTACGGTGTTGTCACTGTCGGATGTTGAATAGGGACGAGTAGCGCGGAGAACGCGACGAGACGTTGCTGAGGAGGACGCGCGAGCGACATTGAGGACAGGGACCAGACGGGAGAGGGCGAGGCGGGAGACCATGGTGGTATGGGGGAGACGTCAGAGTTGGCCAAATTTTGCGCCAGGTCATTTCGTTGCACTGGGGTTTCCTTTTTCGGCGTCCGCTGGTGCCATGTCAAATTCGCGGCCCGCCACTTCTACCCTGCTCTCATCCTGCCACCATGAAGCCAGTCGTCGTCGTCACGGGCGCCTCCAAGTCTGTCGATGAATATTGCATTGTTCATGAGCCTAAATTGACATAAGTTCAGAGGCATCGGTCTGGCCGTTACCCGACACTTGCTTCACAAATTCAACGCCAATGTTATCGCAATCTCCCGCAGCTGCACTCCGGAATTGCAGGAACTCAACTCAGAGTCTCTCCATATCATTGAATGCGATGTGTTAGTTGCTGTTTCCAATATTCTTATTTTGTACTCTTACCTCAGTCCCGATTAATCCGGCAGAACGGACGAAAAGGCTCTATCTGCGGCCATCGACCTTGGAGCTTCGCACTATCAATGCATTGACGGCCTCATTCTCAATGCGGGTACACTGGATCCACTTTGTCGTATCGCAGATCAGACGCCTTTGGATTCTTGGAAAAAGCACTTTGATGTCAATTTCTTTTCCTTGATAACGGCCGTTAAGGTATCTTTACCTTATTTGCACAAGAGTACGCTCGGCGGCAGAATTATATTCGTCAGCTCCGGTGCTGCTGTAAAGGGCATGCCCGGATGGGGTCCATACAACGCAGGAAAAGCGGCGATGAATTCTCTCTGCAGGTAATCATTCCGCCCTATCACAGGACATCCTCAGACTCATTGGCTGTTAGAACACTCGCCGAAGAAGAACCGGATGTTACATCCGTTGCCGTGCGTCCAGGTATGGTGGACACCGATGTAAATATAGACCTTCACTTCCGCCTGCTGTTCTGACCATGTGGGCGTTTCTTACTTAGATGCAAGCTACGCTACGAGCTACGGGCCAGCAGTACATGAACAAAAATCATCACAGCACGTTTGTTCAAACTCACAGCGACGGCAAACTTGTGAAACCAGAAGACTGCGGACATGTCATCGCAGCACTCTCTGTGGATGCACCCAATTCTCTTAGCGGCCAGTTTGTTAGCTGGGACTCCGAAGAATGCAAGCCATTTAGAAAGTAGGCACATGGTTTTGATGTGGATCATACACCGCGGACGGTGTTTTGACTTTACAAGGGGGCACGACTTTCTATCGAATTCGATTGTGACACTTCTGATCAACTTCGAGTGCTCAAAGCCGACGTAAAAACTCACATCGCCAAGGCATAAGCTGACCACTTTTTACCTTGACTTGAGCAAGTGAATAATGCCTGGTATAAAACTCGCTCCTTTCCACGCCTTATTCGACGAACGTATTCGCCGGATAGACATGCATCACCATTATTTCACACCGGATCTGGAAAAAGAAAAATCGAATGCCGCTGTTGGATGGAAGACACCCTCAGCCAACCTGCCGTGGACTTGTGAAATCAGTCTCCAAGCCATGCACGACATGGATGTCGATTTTACTATTCTCTCATTTCCTGCGCTGTCCAGCGGTTCTGTTGGAGAGTTCAATCGTGCAACTACTCGGAGGCGAAATGAATATGCTGCCGAAATATGTCAAAAGTATCCCAAGAAATTTGCATTCTTTGTCACTCTCCCTTTCCTAGATGATATTGAAGGTGAGACTCCTGAATAATTGGTACGTAGCTAATTATCACCGTCTTCTCAAGGCGCCGTGCATGAAATACAACACGGAATGGATTCACTGAACGCATACGGGGTGTCAATATCGTCGTGTTATGGCGAGGGAACGGCCGCTAGTGCGCCATTTCACTCTATCAGTTGGATTTTTTTTCCAATTACTCAAGTATAGCATACATTGGAGATGAAAAATACCATCCTATCTGGGCCGAGCTCGACAGACGGCGGGCTGTAGTCTTCCTGCATGGAAGTCAAGTGCCCTCTTCCACTCCCTATCCAAGCCCATATCTGGGGCTTCCAATCACAGAGGTGAGTAGGTCAGTTCAGCCTATGTACTCTGATTCAAAGATCGGTGGTAGGTCCCAAATGAGACGTTCAAAGCGGCAGCGCATCTTGTCGTTACCGGGCACCGACGCAGATTTCCAAATGTGAAGATTGTCCTCGCTCATCTTGGGGGTAATGTACCCTTCCTGTCAGCACGCGTTGCCCTCCTATCCAATTACATGGGATGCATCTTGACTCCGGACGAAATTATGGACGATTTCAAGACATTCTACTACGAAACTGCATTGAGTGCTTCGGAGCTCAGTTTAACTGCTATGGAAAACTTCGTACAACATGATCACATTCTATTTGGTACAGATTTTCCTGGTAAGAGCCTGTCTGCTCAAATACAACAAGATCTAACATGTCTACAGCAGTCTCCAAGGATATAGTAGAAAGGTTTACTAAAAACATTCAAAATTATTATGGTGGAGATGAAGCAAAGCTACGAGCAATTATGAAAGACAATGCGATAAAAATGTTTCTTGAAAGCAAAGACGACGAAGGTGACCCATGAAGATAATCGATTAGTTGCATCTGGGACATTGTGCATCAGATAAATAGTGTGAAAAGGGGTATCAAGTGGGTGTGGGAGCAATATGTTAGTAGAAAGGATCAAGTCGTGTTCCCATAGATGTTAAAAAAGCAAGTTAGCCTGTTGGGGGCCGGACTTATAATTTAGTCTCGTCTTCGGAAAGCCATCTGAATATTTCGTTAAGGCCTGGACTCCCAGGTAAAAGAGCTTGACCATGTCGTCCCCCTGAATCATACCAGAGGTTTTTGCGGACACCATGCGAGGTGAGATAAAGTTTGACACGCTGAAAGCGCCGCTGCTCAGTGAAATGAAATCCAGACTGCATTGCAGGTAGACTGACCTCGGAATGGACGATGTCGTCTTTACCACCCAGCAGGAAGAATGTTTTGTGGGGGTCCCTCGCATTCGGTATTTCCTCGAACCATAAGGAATTGGAAGTCCAGCAAAAATGCCGCTGGAGGAGATTTGCAACGCCAAGTTCGGTTCCAACAAAATAACGCATGAGTAATTCCATGGCCTGGACATCCGTAAGGCAATGAGAACATTACAGGAGGTTGAGATGAATGAAAACATACAGTCATGCATGGGCGATAGAAAAAGTTGTAACACACGTCTAAAGGCCCTGACGTTAATAGCAGGCCAGTGGGGCAAAAGGGTAAGGTACGAACCTCCCTCCCAAGAACAGAAGGTGACAGGATCTACAAAGCACGAGCGGCTGATAAGGTCTGAATAACCTTTCAACATCCAGGCGTGCGTATAGGAACCACTATTTTATCAGACGGGTTAGAAAAGTTTTTGAAAAAGGTCTCTTTATTTACTTGGAATGACTCAGCATGGTAACACCGCGCTGGGGAAATTCCAGAAGTGAGTTTTTAACTGCAGATTCATCCCGGCTTTCAACATCATCGTCCACGGAATCTTGAACGTCGGCTTCCAAGTTAACCCATCCTAGATCCCTGAGGAGACCGGCTAGTGCGTCTGCCATTTGGTGCCGGCTAAGGGGCTTGAGAAAATGTGGATGGAAGATATTCTGGCTGATTTGCGGCTGTACGGGCACAAGGATTGGTCGATCCGGATATTCATTCATCAATGTAGTTATCAATCGGTGATACTGCAAAAGTCCCAATCCAAGGCCATGGAGGAAAACAATGGGCCGGGGTGAAGTTTCTGGGTCCCAATACCGCGGCATACGAAGAAGGTACCTTGTAAACGAGGTTCAGATATTTATATCGCACTATTCGGGAGGACAAGGCTTACTCGATGCCGTTCGAATACCCATGCTCGACGTCTAAGTAGTTTGTATGCCAAAGCTTCAATAGCCAGTTTATCAAGCAGATGACCGAGTAAAATGTCAGAGGGCGCCACAAGATATTCGTCTTGTCGATAGTTAGGAGCATGGGCTTGATTTCTTCGTCCGAGCCTTCTTCTATTTTACAGCCAACTCGCTTTTGCAACAGTGCTAAAGCGTTGTCCAAAGCGATTTGATGAGACTTTGAGAGGTGTTCCGGTGGTGGAAGTTCTGCATTATACATTGCCCAGTAGAGCCATTTTCGAATGTGGTGAAGTTTAATCGTGGAAAAGGGGGCCTTACAAAACCAAGTCCGAAGGCTATGGCGGAAATCTATGGCGCGAGGATCATGGCGTTCCAGCTGAACAATTGATTCAACGGGACTGCCGGGCCTCTCAATGAAGAGGGTCTCCAGGTCGCCACCGTCTGGAGGAAGATTCGCGAGGCCGGCTTTTAGTAGACGTGTATATGCTACTTGGATTTCTTCTGGATCGCCGGGACCATATGGGGCAGGACGAGAGACTTGACGGGCGAGATATATGTGATAAATACTGAACACGACCTATGGGCTAGGGTCAGCGTCTTCAATTGAATTTGTGGATTTTCTGACCTCACAACATGAGACAAAAAATAAAGCCCTCTTAAATACTGAGTAGGCGGGCCACTTGTGTGTGTAGATAGAATAGAGGGTGAAAAGCCAGGAAAGGGGAACCGACGACCAGAGGGGGATCACGGCGAAGCACAAAACAGAGTAGAATCCCCAGGAGCGAGAGCGCCTTGGGGGAGGATGCTCTGCAATGTCAACGGCCATCGTTACTGAGGCACCGCGCGCAGAAACAGACTCGGATCACTGAAATAATTACTCTGTGCGACCACGTGCAAGATCGGAACACGGTGTGACAGTGATCGTGTCACATAAGCCTATGACCACGGATTAGTGCTTTGATTTTGCCAACAGCCCGCCATAAGCATTTTTTATCCCTAACCAACGTCTGTGATGTTGCGCAACGCCCTTGCCTCAGTCTCCCGTCCCATCCGCGCTCATTCCGTAAGTGTACTTCTTTTTATTTGCTCATCTCACATTTAATATCTCTCAGAGGGCTGCCACTACCCTCTCAGCAGGTTTCCCGAATGTCACCGCTAGGGTACGTCGGGACATATCGTTCCGCGACTCCGTTTCCTGACTTCCAGCTTGCTAGCCCTCCACCAAGTATGGCGGTGTATACACTGTACGTATATGTCTTATCGATAGCTTTGAAGACGCTCTAATCATAAGCAATAGGTTACCCTCATCCCGGGAGACGGAATCGGTGCGGAAATTACAGACTCAGTCAAGGAGATCTTTGAGTACGTCAATGCTCCCATTGAGTGGGATCAATACGACGTCTCTGGTATGTCCTCCTCCGGAGAGGCTCTCTTCAAGCAAGCCATGGACAGCTTGAAGCGCAACCGAGTTGGCCTCAAGGGTAAGTTTGTCTCATTACTTTTACTATCTACAACATGAAAGTCATAATTTCATCTTTAAGGCATCCTATTCACTCCTATCTCCCAGTCGGGCCATATTTCATGGAACGTAGCAATGCGTCAACAACTTGACATTTATGCTTCGGTCGTTCTGTGCAAGTCGGTACCAGGCTTCCCCACCAGGCATAACAACGTCGACTTTGCCATCATTCGTGAAAACACCGAGGGTGAATATTCCGGTCTTGAACATCAATCTTACCCCGGAGTTGTCGAGAACTTGAAGGTGTCTACAAGGGCAAAGGCCGAGCGCATTTCCCGCTTTGCATTCGACTTTGCGCTCAAAAACAACCGCAAGGTCAAAATAAACTTACCTATTCAGAGTATGCCAATGCTCAATATATATTTTACAGAAAGTTACATGTGTGCACAAAGCCAACATCATGAAACTCGGTGATGGTCTGTTCCTCAACACTTTCCGTCGCGTTGCGGAAGAATACAAATCTGCTGGAATCGAATTCAACGACATGATTGTGGACAACACGTATGCATTTGGCACCTGTTTGATCCCGGAGTAATTGTTGATCAATATTCCAACAGTTCTATGCAACTTGTTGCTCGTCCTGGTCAATTTGATGTCATGGTCATGCCCAATCTGTATGGAGCCATTGTTTCTAACATTGGAGCTGCTCTTGTCGGCGGACCCGGCATTGTCCCTGGTTGCAATGTTGGACGGGTAGGTCGCTAATGATTTTGTTAGAGGAAAGTGCTCACGAATTCAATAGGAGTATGCTCTTTTCGAGCCCGGATGCCGCCATGTCGCCTCGGATATCATGGGTACCAACCGTGCCAACCCCACCGCCATGGTACTCAGTGCCACCATGATGCTCCGCCACCTAGGGTAAGCGACATCGTGATGGGACTTGCGTGGCATGTTTTGACCCTTCTCAATCATCCCAGACTGGACCATCTTGCGAACAGCATTGCCAGCGCTACTTTCAGCGTCATCAACGAGGGCAAAGTCAGAACTGCTGATATGGGTGGTAAGTATTTGCCGAGTGACTTGGAGTATGCGTCTAATCACATTATACAGGATCTTCCACCACCTCCGACTTCACAGCGGCAATCATTAAAAAGCTGTAAAGTAAAATGTCATCCTTTTTGAGACTAATCATTCATTCGGATCATTCTTGGATAATTGGATTGAATAAAATAGATCACTATAACATGTTTACCCATTTATATCATCCTAGAAAGCCGTATATGTAGGTTGTATTCCACTGTTGTATGCAGATTTAGTGCTCCAATGCAACAACACTGTTAATTGTCAGCGTATTGTTGATTGTTGGACAGTCACTACATATTCTACTGCAGATGAACCTGCTCATTGACGAAGTCGAGATCTACATTGTTGAATGTTGTGTCCTGATCCAACAAGGCCTCATACTCTTCTACTGTGAGGTGTCTTGATTTCTTGGACTGAGGCTCACTATCAATGCAGTTATCGTCTCTTACAAAAATGTTACTCTGCACGTTTGGTTCTGTTTCCTTCACTATTGGCGACTTCGGTCCAGTAGGATTGTGTGTTTTCTTTGACAGCGCCATGATAGTTTGGCAATGGATCTGAGACCGTTTGCCCCATTCGTTGGCTTGAGGTCTAAAGTCAGCGTATAGACTCCAAGCTTGGGTTTTGAGTTCTCCAGGGCTGTAGCTATGAGCAAGTAGTTTCAGAGCACCAATGATGTAAGGCGTTGTTTGGCGGAACGAGCGAGTTATGTACGAGAATGCATCGGATGGTGGAACAGGCTTTCCGTTACTCAGGGCACGCCAACTCCCCGTATGTACACGGTAGAGAGGTCTGAATATACATTAGACTAAACACGATTTAGTAGAGAAAAGCTCACATTCTATATTGGCGAAGCAATAGATATACTTAGCAGTTCTCCAAAAGGTGACAATATTATTGAACTTACCGACGCCCCATAAGTAGTACATAAGGCTGAGAACCGCCAATTTCAGCATCCGATCCCCGGTCCCTATCTTGCTTGTAAATCCCAAGCGATGCACCTTTAGTGATTGCATTCATTTCAGTATAAACAGAGGCTGTAAGGATTATAAAGATAAGCACTACCAAAGAGAGCACAAGGTAATTACAACTTACCAATACTGAGAGCTTCCTCTCTAGAGAAATACAGACACTCTGCAACGAGCATGGCCCATGCCATCATCACAGGCGCACGATTGATTACAGCAGACTTTGTTTTCAATATCTGCAGAGTTGGATTGAGATCAGATTAGTAAAGGTAGCAGAATCAATGACATGTGAATCGTACCGACCTCCTCGTCAACAATTTCATTGAAATCGAAGTTGCTGGCACTCTCTACTTCCTCTGTGGGTTCGTCTGGCAGGAATTCATTGGAATCGACGGGCCGCCTGCGCTTTCGCGGTGAGGTCTATTTTCAAATTATTGGATTAGTCACCAGTGCACGACGAGTTCGTTATCAGTGTAATGTACCACTGTCTGGATGTATGAGGGGCCTGTGGAAGCAAAGGAGGTATGGGTTGGGGAAGCAGGGAGCGACACTTCTGCGGCAGGAGTAGTTTTGAGTGCCTTCCGTGAAGTGCCCTTGGAAATATACCCTGCCTTCTGCAATGAGGACAACACAAGCTTGCGGCTGTCCTTGCCTTCAACACCCAAAGCAGCGAGACTTGTGTCACTCAGTTGCGAAAGCGTCGCAGGCGTGTTGTGCTTTGCGTAACTAATGAAGTTGTGAGGTGACTTGAACGTGGGGATGGACTGGACATGCCATGCTCAAACGGACACTTTACCAGCAACAGCCATTGCCTTGGGCATCGAGACTCCATTTGAGGTGAACAACTGAATAAATTTGGGTAAAGGGATTTTCAAGTCCTTGTCAGAGTGGGCATTCATTTGGAGTATGGTGCATGTAAGTGGCTAAAGATTGGCATAGAAGCCACTGGCAGCCAATCAATGCCTTATTGGAACTATTACTAAGGAGTGTTTGGTTATTGCAAACATCAGTTGTGAATGTGAGGTTGAGGCCTGGTTGAGGTTCCTAATTTGTTCCGAATTGGACACGAACTCCAACATCCATTGTTTCCTGCCTCCGCCTGCCCCGCTGTAATGATGAATCAGATGGACATTGACAAAAGTGAACACGAGATTGATGAACTGCAAGACGATGACGGTACCTTTGAGGACGAAGAGGAAGCAGTGGCAGAGAAGAAGGGTGTCCAAATATACGAGACTGCCCTGCAACCCACCACTGCTGCATTTATTCCAACTCATGTCCTCCACAGTGAGTAGATGATTTCGCAAAGCCCAATTCAGAAGTATGGATATATTTAAATAATTCTTTTTCTTTCTGCCCTAGCGATGATACACGAGGGTGGCATCGATATATCTCCCCCTTACCAAAGAGGTGCGTTTGATGCCAAAAGACATCATCAAGCATGGCTCTCAATGCACATAAAAATCCAGACGTCGTATGGCCAGAAAATAAGCAGATAGGGCTCATTGACTCGATATTTCGTAATTTCTTCATCCCGCCAGTTATCTTTGCCGTTCACAATGACGGGGGCGAAGAGACTCGCGTGTGCGTTGACGGCAAACAGGTGAGTAACTGGATTGATAGTGTACGCCGCGTCAAAAGAACACGCATTGAAGCATTTTGATTAGCGCCTTACCTCAATACAAAAGTTCTTCGATGGTGTCGTAAGCCGTCCAGTCCTTCGCCGCTAGATATATATTGACTTTGCTATTCAGATACCTCGTGGGTAGCTCCACACTTTAAAAAAAATTCAGAATGAGTTTACAATATGAACAGACCGAAATACCCGAACAAAGAAGAACTACTGGTACACAATGTCCGACAAGTATAGAGGTACCAAAACTGAGCTTCCAGAATCATTCAAAGAAGAATTCAGAGAGAAGACAATCACCGTCGGTGGGTCAAGATTGTTACAACGAGATTGTTGTTTATTAACTTATCGCAGTGGAATATCGTGGGCTTCCTCCTGGATCAGAGCGTGAAATATTCCAACGGGTCCAATTGGGTATGAGCCTGACAGCAGCAGGTCAGTCAGCATGTTTCTGGATTTATAGTACCATTTGTTTATGTGTATCCCCCCAAACAGAGAAACTGCAGGCCATTTCATCGCCGTGGGCAGAGTCAGCCATATTATCTTTTCATTTACTCGTGTAGTTGACATGACCCCCTATAGGTGGATTGGAGAGTTGGAAGCTAAACACGTGAATATCGATGAGGGTCTCGGTGCAAAATTGTCCTGGGATGTGTCGAGAGGTCGAGATTTCCAAAACATCGCCCATATGATTTACTGCTGCGATGGCTACCCAGACGAGCAATTACTTCCAACTGCTCAAAAGATAGAAAAGTGGATATCACGGGAGGATAAACCGACTGCCCAATTCAAAGAAGACATTGAAAATGTTCTTCGGGGACTTTGGGTCATTGCTACCACTCAGGACCTGAAAAGTGGTTTTGTCGACATCCCACAGCGAGTTGCCCCGGTGGAGTTTATTTTCATTGGTGCGTGTCTCACCACGTTTCCATGAAATAAATGCTAATATGCATGCCCAGGTGTCCTTCTTTACGTGTTACGCCACGAGACGCGTGAAAATCAAGCTGCAGCCATCTTCATCCTCAGAACTACTGTTCGTCAAGAATTCGCAGATATCCGAAATAACACCAATGTAGGCAGGGCATTGTGGAGCTATATTCAAAGCCTCAAAAGGCACCCTACCAGGATGCCAAGGACAGGGATAGAAATTGCACCGAAAGGCAAAAGGAAGAGAAACACAGGTGTACACGAAGATGATGATGAGTTTAGGCCGCAGCCCATCAGAGCAATAGGACGGCCAGCTAAGACACGAGCCAAGAAAACAAGAACAGAGTGAAATGATTTCCTTCGGTCTTTTTGTATTATAGTTTATGTAATGGGTTCACACATTGTGCTTTCCACAATTCAATCATTACATGATGGACTGAGGCAATGGAGGTGTCAGAGACTGTGTTTTGTACTATCCATTGTATTGTGCTCTTGCTGTATACAGTACATTTCGACCTTCAGTGACAGTCCTACAATACTTCAATAGTAATTTGTCCCTCTCCTTGGAGTTCACTGCAATGTCAGACAGAAAGGGAGATATTTCTTCTGCTCTCCACCTTTTCCGTGTGAGGAAGAGATCCGAGAACCGAGCAGCAGGATCAACCGGTAGATCCGCCGACGGAAAGTAACGCAATCTTTTCAGACTGTCGTGGAAATCATACGTATCCGCTTCGATATAGTTTCCCTGCAAACAGATGCATGAGCGCCAACGGCAAACATATTCAGCTCGCATACCTCCAGAAGTTTGACTGAAACCACCGATTCAAACGTATCACCGACTTGACCCTTCCACATAGACAGCAATTCATCCTCCGGAACAGGTTCATGCTAAGTTAGATGTTAGTAAAGTCAATGACTGTCCTTATGAAAGCATTACCCTATGATTACGCAGAATGCCCAGTCCCACCTCTCGCACAACAGCGTCGACGTTCATGTTCCACCGGCCGTCCTTGAGTTCGCCAAACCACGACATGATCTGCGTCGAGACCGTGCGAGGGACTTCATGGTCGTCTGCTAGTGCAGAGGTCAGGCCTTCCACTGAAGCAGACGCGTACTTCATAGAAAGCGACACAAGCAGATTGAGAATAAGCTCTAAGAGCCGGCTGAGGTATGCTGGCGTTATAGGCCGCAGTTCATCTGCGCAAGCATCAGTCAGTGCTGACTTTCGTGTACGCGCCACGCCATGCTGCGCCCGCGCGACTCACTATTAATGATGAGGATCCTGCGATCTCTCAGCCCTTTGTCGAGTTCGGCATCGCTGGCCTGAATCTCGGCCTTGGCGTCGTCGTACGTGAAGCGCGACTTGGGGACACGTCAGTCAGTGGCACAGGAGACGAGACGAGCGACGCGACGCGTCGCGTAGCCCGACGCACCGCATCCTCGTCCTCATCGCGCTCGTCCTCAGTCGCGTCGTCGTATTGCCGTTCGCGCAAGAGGGTCGTGAGCTTGTGCAGCTTTGGGACACACGGGATCAACTCAATGACTTCCTGCACCTGGTCGCGGATGGTAAGCGCGTCGTCCACGAACTTGGACGCGTGCTCGTCCGGGACAGGCGTAACGACGAGGAACGTGTTGGATAGACCGATCGAGCGCATGTTGAACGTTTTGTCGCGTGTGCACAATACGGCATCTTCGTTGGGCTGGCCTTTGATAGCGAGGCTGCACTGAAGTCAGCACTGCTCCTCGAACTATCCCCCTGCAGTAGGTACCTTAGATCTTCAGAGTTCTGTAAAGCGTTTTCGATTAATGCAGTAAGGTCCGGAGTGAGTTCTACAAGTTTGACTGAGCCAACTTCGCTGGAAGAGAAAGGAGAAAAGCTGAGGTCGTAATCTGGCATAGATAGTGTTGAGTTGGTGTTGAGTTGAATTCAGACTTCACTCAGGGATAATCGACAGATTATGTAAGGACGTCGATGGTAAGGACGGCGATGCATTCACACAGACTCACCCAATTATGTAAGTATGTGCACTCCGCCCTCCAACTTATTGCCCGACAGGCTATGGGAGATTGTGAAAAAAATTGTCAAAATTTATATACAAAGAGCCTTTCTCTTTTAATTATAAGTAAGTCCGAAACCTTTTCTTCTTTCCATGGCCACTTTCATCCTCAACACCATAAAGAGGGTAAAGAGCATAATCTAGCATATGCTTGTTGGATTGTACATTCGAAGAGACCGTTTAGTTAATTAGAAGGGTAGTTTCCACCATGATCGAAGTGACACGGTAAGGATCTGAACGAGATCGTAAGTTTACACGATGTGTTGTAGCGCATTATATGCTCACCAATGTTCGAAGCTGGACGCCTGTCCTCGAGATATCCGTAACCCTGGGCAGCGACATGACGAGGCACCCGAATTGAAGCACCACGGTTGGCAACACCTGAGCTGAAGGCGCTGATGTGGCCTGTTTCATGGCGACCAGTGAGACGAAGATCGTTGTCCTCGCCGTACACGGCGATGTGCTCGTCGTGCCTCTTGCTGAGCTTCTCGATGGCGGCCTCGATGGCCTTGATTCCTCCGGGTTCACGCATGGCCTTGGTGCTGTAGTTGGTGTGGCAGCCGGCACCGTTCCAGTCACCTTGGAGAGGCTTGGGGTGGAAGGAAACCTTGATACCCCACTGCTCCGCAATGCGAACAAGGAGGTAACGGGCCATCCAGAGGTGGTCACCCATGGAGATGCCCTCACACGGACCCACTTGGAACTCCCACTGCGAGGGCATAACCTCAGCGTTGATACCGCTGATGTTAATACCGGCGTAGAGGCAAGCACGATAATGTGCCTCGATGAGGTCACGAGCGAACACTTTGCCGGTGCCTGATAGAAAACAGATAAGATAACGATGTGTGTAGCGATGGAATTGAATGCGCACCAGCACCGCAGTAGTACGGGCCTTGGGGGCCAGGGAAACCTCCCTTCGGCCATCCGTAGGGCGAGCCATCGGCGTCAAACAGGGTGTACTCCTGTTCAAGACCGAACCAGGGGACCTCATCCTTGGCTTGCTCCATGACCTTGGCGGCATGGTGACGGAAGTTGGTCCTGTTGGGGGTGCCGTCGTTGTTGTACGTTTCGGCAAGAACAAGAATGTTGTCACCGCCACGGAAGGGATCCTTGAAGATGGTGGCGGGACGGAGGTAAACATCCGAGTCATGACCCGGAGCTTGGTTTGTGGAAGAGCCGTCAAAGTCCCAGATGCGAAGTTGACCAATGTCGGTCACCTTCTTGCTGACGGTCTACAGCAAAGACGGTTGGACAGCGGAGGGGGGCACGCTAAAGGGACTTACGGTAGTCTTTGAACGAAGACCACCATCGCCGTCGATCCAGACGTCTGGGAAAAGGTGAGCGGGGCACGATGTGGACGACGGGGGACATACACTCCGCCTGGATCTTGTCGCCCTGGGGCAGAGCGAGGAAGGGAGCGAGGAGGTCGTTATGGTACACGTTGGCCATGTTGTAATGAGAAGGGGCTATGGAGAAAAAGGTATTATATCAAGACTGTTATTTAACGGCTGTTGATGGCTATTTGTCCTCTATCTGCGATTGGGCGATAACGCCGTGCCGCCGCATCCATCAGCCACAGCGCCCCCACTCCGCTTTCCCAAATTTTCATCGGCCCCGATCACCCATCGGCAGGCCCCTTAGATCATCGGACCTTCCATATGTTTTACACATTAAAATGTAGCAAGGATATAACAATGTCTAACCGCTTCGTGAGCCCAGCCGTGCCATGACATCTTCGCTGTTTTCCTGTTCCTCGACGCTGTCAGACTGTGTGACCTGAAGGCAAATCAGCGCCGCATCTCCAAGCAGACAGCCAACTCACAACCCGCAGCACCGACTTCTTGGATGACTCCTGCAGTTCCCCTGCAATGATCAGCTCGTCAAGGATCTGCCAACCATAGTTATTCTCTGCCCGAATCGACAATGACATTCTCACTCACTGCGTATGCTTTCTGGAAATTGAATATTCTGTCGCGTGCGTCAGCTGATCGCTTCGCCCCTCTTTTCTTTTGACTTACAGGTCCAGTTCACAGACCTGTATGCGCTGATTTAGCAGTCCTTCTCAATGGCAACCAAGTACCACTCACGTTCCCGAAATACCTGTCTAGAACCTCCACATAGCGGTGGATGATTTCCAGCGTCACAAGCTCGTTGTCCGACGAGCCAATCCCGCACACGAAGAACAGCGAGGCGTATCGGCGGTACACCACTTTCGAGTCTGTCCCAACGTATAAGCGCCTTGATTTCCGCCGCTGCAGCAATACACACCCTTGTATTCGAGGAAATTGCACATCCTCGTCCGGCGAGCCAGGACCAACTGCGTAACATCCTTGACGATCTTAGCCTTCACCTTGGGTGCCATAGTCGTGAACCATTTTGCAAGGCGCACTTTCCCTAGAGCAGCCAAATTATATTCCAGTCCAATTGGTATATCTCACAGAAGTTAAGTTCCAAACCTTGCCGGGAAACGAGAAGGATGTAGTTGATCATTATGGTGACCCCTCAGTGGTGCCATGCGCCGCCAACTCGTCACGAAACGCATGCACAGCCACAAATGTATCTTCCGGGCCGGATGCTGTGTGCCAAGTATCCATTCAGCACGACCGAGTCACCGACGGCAGCCGATTGTTTCCATTGAATTTTATGATCTTTATTCCCGCAGCGTAAACCCTCTCCATGTTTGCTCCATGTACAGTTAGATTTGCCAAGGGCTGCCCCTTCCAGCCCCCACCTGCCCTCCGAATTTCAATTTCACAATATCAAGCAAGCAGCGCCTGCTTATGCGCGACAGCTTCTTTGCCGTAACACCCGATGATGTGCACCGTTATCCCACCGTCGCTATTGGCCCCCGCGCAGCGATAAAACGCAGCAGACGCTGGAACTGCGCTCGTGACCTCCATATCTACGCGCATCGCCATCGATTCTATTATGACCCAAGAATAGATTGAGGTACACACCCAACTCCTTTCTCTGCATTGTTCACATGTCCCTCGACGCTGGCCTCGCTATCTATATCATCGTGTTATCTGGCTGGGCTTTGGCTGGGTTCTCCAATTGCTGCCAATGCCGCGTTCCAGATTTTATAACACCAGGTACGGGCCCTTTGTCGCATCAAACATCTTATAGTCGTTATCTTCCATGTCCTGAATCATACACACCTTAGATATCGGACACGCCCTTGAGAGGGCTACTGGAGACCTCCATCTGACGCTACGGCTTCGGATCTTGAAGTTGCTGAAACCGGCGCTCACAAGAACAAGCGTGCTTTTCGCTGGGAAGACGCTCGGAAGAGCACAAAGTTAGAAGATGCTCCGAAATCCTCTGGGAATCGGCCTGGACGACTTTTCGAGCTTAAAATTTTCTTTCGGGCTTGAGCTTGTCTTCACCCCATTCTGCTACTCTTCGCAGAGTGCTCGGGCGACATTCGACGATTAACCAGTCAACGAAAAGCAGAAAAATAAGGTATGTTACAAGCTGTCAAACTTAAAATATGGCAGGTATAAAATAGGTGGGTATACATACTATGCAAAAATCGAGTCACGTATGATGTGTTTTGGGATTTTTAATGTTGAAGTGGTCGTAGAAATCCCCAGCGACTGTTTTCCAGCGGCCCGTCGCGCGAGCTTTGATTGCACACAGCTCCCGCATAGCCATATCCCAGGGAAAACGAGTGAACCCAGGCGGCCTCTCTCGCCTTTGCTCCCAGTCATATACATATGCATACGACGCGCGAACTCGTGCAATTTCTTCCTTCGACATCAGAAGTTCGCTCGCGACAGGAGACGCTGCAAATCGTCTCGACAGACCCCGCATCTTGTCCTGCTTAGCTTCTATGGACAGGCTCGAAAACGCTGGCGCCCCATCCGCCTTTCTGGGTGAGCCTCTGCCCTGTTTTCGCGGAGACGACATCTCTCCTCGATGAGCCACATACATGGCCTCGACGTGCTTGCAGATCCTCTCCAAGTCGGATAGCGCTCGCCCATTGTTTTCTAGGGTTTTCCATCGATTGGCCATCTCCAGTGCACTGAACCAGGGCTCGGCCAGCTCGGGGTCTTGCTTGACGCTGAAGTCTTTTTTGAATAACTCGTCGAGCTGCACGTTCCAGTGCTTGCTTTTGATTTCAGCGTGCTTGTACAAATCATCCATTATGAATTTTCCAAGAGTCGGGGGTCGCCGGGGGTGCAGTTCGTTCGTCGTTTCATAGCGGATCTTTTCCTCGTCGCTTTCCTTCCATTTTGGCGGGCGCTTTTGGAATTGCTTGCTGTCTAATCTCAAAATCTCCCTCGAGACTGTCATCCCGGTCTTGATACCATCAAGAGCCATGCAAAACCTTTTAACGAACAAAGCTTAGTCTTCTTTTTCAAAAGAGGTTCAGGCAGAAAAAATCGCACATATATGCCAAGCGAATAGTTTCTTGGTGTGAATATCCCAAGGTGTAGATGGCCATCTCATGAAAGCCCGAGTACTTTCCGACGATGGAAGTATCACGAACTGCTCCCAGCAGGTGGTGTTGAAGTTGGCGAATTTTATTGTGAACCGAGATAGTCGCGATCTTGTGCTGAAACGTCTTGACTTCTTCATTCTCTCGAGAGAAGTAACTATCTATATTGGCAGGTGGGTTCGAATACTTGAGGGGCGCGTTCTTGAAAGGTGCAACGAGTTCCGGCTGCCACGTCAAAATACCTTTATCGCCATCGTAATCTCCTGCAGTGAACCCAGTAAACAACAAGAAAGAAGAACGTGCTCGATAATGCGTACCACCGGATAGAAGATCCGCGGCTCGTCTGTCGCCTTTCGTTGAACACACGATTACGTCCGTCATGCCGTAAAGGGCAGGCCTATCGACAGCTTTCCACTGATGAGCAAAGCAGCATCAATATCAACCTAAACAGCCTTTCAAGGAATGCCAAACCTTTTGGATATCAGTCGGGAGTTTGCAAGGATGTCGAGTGATCAGCACATCCCCAACGATCAAGTCTGTTTCCATTCCTTCAGGCGTTATAAATTGACGCCTAGAACTCTTGAAGAAAATCTCGCCGGCTTCCAGAGTTCCGGTCGTATCTTAGGTGAATGTTCAGACCTAACACCATTGTGATGACAAGCATTTAACTCACCAGGGACAAGAAACGCCGACGCCGACATCGGAACGTCTATCCTATACGATTTCACGTAGTTTTTAACGCGGCTGCGAATGAATTTGTCGAGTTTGTCTCTTAAAAGAGGGCTTGTCAGAGGACTAAAGCCGCTGTCAATCATATACATGATGGTCTCTTCCAGAGAGGAGGGACAGCCGCTGGTTTCGTCGACCCACCAAGCAGAAGAACGCTGTTCAGCGGGATCTATGTTCGTGGTGAAACCGTCCTCGTCGTTTGCCTCATCTTCCGCGTCTTTTTCGGAGTATCCCTTAACACGAGCCAGCCCAACTTCCTCTCTTGCCCGACGGGAGGACATTACACCACCAAGCCGACGGACATTGGTCCACAAGGTCCGCATCGCATCTGGAGACTCCCAATCTAATAGAGGTTCGACGAGTTCCTTCAAACCCTTGTCCAGAAGGTCAAAAAATACTTGTCTTTTGACACCGTTTTCTGCTAGATTCATAATAGTCTCTGCGGAGAGGCGACAGGGAGTTCTAGCATGTGATGAACGAAGTACGTCGATGATACAATGTGCGGGGTCAATGTTCGAGTGGTCGGGAAACTTGATCTTTCGTTGTGAAGGGGTGAGTTCTACGTACGCCCGCTCCTCTGCGTTACTAGTAGCATCCACCAAGAGCCCCTACCATATGTCAGTTTTATTGAATGTTCAGGACATAATCAATCGACTCACTTTTGTGCCTAGCAGACGTATTTGGATTGCAGTGGGACGTTCCTCCCAATTTGCCAGATGTCTGATTTGATTAAGGGACCAGCGATTGATTTTGCCCGCTCCATCGGTCATGTTAGAACCTGCATCGGACACTGCATTGCCGTCAGTATTTTAAAATACGATGAAGACCCAAAAATCAAACCCACCAATATCATCGATGAATTTCATGCTGCCGGACTCTATCCTCAACCCAGGGATAGAGCTTGACAGACCAAGTGCGAAACGCGAAACATATTTTGCCATAGTCTTCCATCGAAATCAGCTGGTGCTAACAATGAGAACGCAATAATCATGCATACCTGCTCGTTGTTGTTGTCCATTGGATTGTGCCACTCAACGAATTCCAAGAAAGATTTCACGCCGGGGATAACGTCACCATCTTCGGGAACAGATACTCCATCGGTCGATTCGTTCGTCTTGACGTAGAACACGTTGGAATCTTTGGCATAGAACCCGCGAAATACACTGCCACACAAAATGAGCGGGCGCCGAAGGTAAGTCATAAGCTCGTCAGAACTCTTGTTCATCACAGGTTTCGTGAGCTTGAGGCGAAAGAAGTGCTTGCTTCCAAATCGACGCGCAAACATATTCGAGGGTCCCAGTTCCGCGCGATCCAGTTGAAGTTTGTACTTGGGCTTTGTGCATGCCTTGTCCGCGGTATCGTACAATTTGCCGTGAAACAGAACTTTGCCACCGTACCAATTGAGACATTCGCCTTTCTCGTTGAAGCCAAGCCCGCCGTACTGATTGATGCCTAAAGCTTCTTCCTCGCGGTCAAGCTCGGCCCAAGGGAGCTTAAAACAAGAATTGAGTAATTGGATTCGCAAAGTGGTCAATTCTAAACCGACCTTGGCAGAGTGTTCCTTTTCAAAAGGTTTTTGCCAACCGTCTAGTCAAAGAAGCATCAAAGACTGTAAAGGACGCAAATCACAAATCACATACCATCCGCAGCCTCCTCCGTAGGCTCGTCGTCGGCATCCATTGCAAGCCGCAATTTCTTCGCGAGCAAGGGCATCGCCTCGCGGTTCGTACCTAGCTTCATAAACTCGTCCAGCCATTCGACCAACACGTCCTGGTACCTGAGCTTCCCCAGACTGACATAACGCGCAATCTCATACTGCACTCCGTACGGCACCTGCTTCTTCTCGAACATGCGCAGCAACGTTCTCTGCGGCGACTATATATATACAGCGCGTGAGTTCGGCGATTCATCTGATTCTGATTGAATATCAACCACGGAGACTCACGATGCTGATTGGCGTGAATATGTTGTCGACCGGCGGCGGCGGCGGGTTCGCAGCACCCGGCGCGACGAAGAACGGGTTGTCCTCGGGATCGATCTGCGGAAGCGCGGCGACGACGGGGCGCGCGAGCTTGGTCGGGCGGAACGGGCCCGTCGATATCGACGAGGATGAGGATACGTCGCTCGCCTTGCGCTTTCCAAGACTGCTCCCCGAGGAGGAAGAGTCAGGCGGGCCCGCGGGATCCGCGGCGAGCTGCGTCGCGGGCGGGGGCATAGGCTCAGGCTTTGCGGCGGGCTGTTGCGACGCCGGCGCGTACGCAAGGATGGCATCGCAGATGTCGTCCTCGCCGAACTGAGAGTAGCTCGTGTGCTGCACGCAAAAGGGGGGTCAGTGTCGCGTCGTTGTGCACTGTTGGGCGTGCTGACCTGCGAGCAGTCAATTAGGGACTCGTTGGACACATTGTAGTCGTCCTGGACAATCGTTCGGTCCCCCATGTCGTCTATGTGAAGTGTCAGTACTCAGTAGCACGCGGAAGACCCGAACAATAAAAGAAACAAACGCTGCACACCATACTGCTCCCCAGGAACGATTTTTTTGCCACCGTCTGGCATCTTGTTTCAAAGGATCAAAGGATAAAGGGCATAAGGCGGGGTTGTGAATAGATTAAAAACCAAGAAAGACGCGTCCTGAGGGAGCAAAATGTGAAGTAGAACGGTCGCGCTTGGTGACACGTAGCAGTCAGTGACCAAGCTGTATCAACCAGAGCCGCTGCTCTGGCAGAAATGAAAACCAAATGAAACGGCTTGGGCAACTGGCGAGGCGCATCTATGCGGTCATGTGACAATGTGCGCCTAATGAATGATTACCAAAAATAGCAAATAGCCCCGCACTTGCCCTTCTTGCCAGACTTGTGTGTCCATTTCTCGATGACTCGACCCCTCAGATCTGATGGCTTCAGCCTCGGGCGCTTAAACGCCATGTATACCACACAGCGGGACTATTTTGGAGTAGCCACATTAAGTATTACAGATGGGCGGGGCCAATCGGTATAAATAGAGTAACATCTCTACGGCCTACAGTCTCCAATAGCCTCTACCTCTGGCAGATCTACTTCCGTCTAACGTTCTTGCGCCTCATACCACCAGCCTTGGTAGTCGGCCCGAGACGCGCAGTGCCCTTCGCCTCGCCATTGCGTGTCGCCCCGTTGGGCGCCTCCGAGCCGGTAGTCGACGAGCCGTCGTCGCTATCGTTATCCGGCGCTGAAGTTTGTCTTTTGGAATCGCTGGCTACCACGGGGTTCTCAGGGAAATCCTCCAGTGATTTCTTGCCCGCGACCTTGTGGTAGAGGCCTTTGATAAGGGCGAGGAACCAGGTGTTGGTCAGCTGCGGCAAGCCGGCCGTGGAGGCGTCGATTAAGTGCATGTCGCCATTTGGCTCGAGCTATAGATTCACAAAAATGGCTCAGAGTATGGCTGTGAGGCTATCTCAATGTACGCACCAGGTATACTTTGGAGTCCTCCACGATCATTTCGAGGAACTTGGAGCCCGTAACCTCTCCGTTCTCATCACGGGCCTCGCCGAGATTGACTTTGACCTAGCGCCGCGTAAGCATATGTCCGTATGGTATGTCCGTTGAAACGCACCTTTCTCCTGCCAGCAATAGGAATCATCTTAGGGCCCCACGCCGCACTCTTCGCCTTGCTGACGATGAGCTCAATGCGTTCCAGATCCTTCTTGTAGTTGATCTTTTGGATGACGTATTGCAGGAGCGAGGTGACGATGACCAAGAAACCGACAACGAACTACAGTACACCGACCGTCAGCGGGTAAACGGCAAACAGCAACCGCGACATTCAATGCTTACGCCAACACCAGGACGGAAGCGCGAGTAGTAGTATCCAGTGCCGCGCCACTTCGGGACGCCATTTTTGTAGAAAAAGTCGTATCTAACAAAAGCATCAGCGCCAGTCCACCCACATACCCACAAGCAGGCCCACCTCTTCCGACTTTCTTTGTTTCTCAAGATCGTCGAGACAACACCAAGGCGCGCAAAGCGCTCGTGGATGCCCTTGACGTCCGGATTTTTGTCGGGGCTGCGAGGCAGGGTAGCACAAGGCCGCGGTCAACATCCGCGCTCTACGATGAAAGGGAACAAACGCACTGCAGTGTCATGCTCTTCTTGCGGTACGCCTTTGCGATCTCGTTCGTCGTCGCAGTGGATGGCACGTCGAGCCACGAGTAAAACGTGGTACCGCGGCCCTCAGCGGCCTCGAGCTCGGTGACGAGGTCGAATATCTCATGATCCTCCTAGCAGCGGCGCGGAGTGAAACAAAGGGGATGATGGTGAGCAACGGATTCTTGCATTCAACAGCGCCGAATGCAGTACCTTCTCCCAACTGTATACACGACAATAAAGAGGGTCAATCAGAGAAGCGAGCACAGACGAAATGCGAAGCAGACACGCACGCCGTAACGGTCGTTGCCAGAACGGCCAGGAGGGCAAAGAACAGCGCAAAAACCCGCATCACAGTGGGCGGGGTGTGCTAGTCCAAATTTTAGAGCGCGCGCGCGATCAGGGAGCGCTGCGCAGAGGTAGAAAAGGGGGACGGCGAGAAAGTAGGAAGGAGAGAGGCAAGCAGGCTGTAATTTACACGATACGGCTGCCAGCGCGCTGCCATTTGATGGCGGTGGCTGTGCCTATTTTTGATCGGCGCACTGAGCGGATCTTGGCGAGACACCACGGTGACCACCTCAACTTGGCTCGCGCCTCTGCATTCGCTTTGCTGCAAGCATTAACCCAAGCGCGTTTGACTCAATCCTGCTGCCTTTCAGAGGCGCGTTCACCATTTCTGTCCTTCCTACAACTTTCATTCAAAAATGGCGCCGCGCCGCCGATGCCCGACGTGCGGCTCGAAGCAATGGCACAAGGAGCCCTCGAGCGGGCTCATCGCGTGCAGTGAGGGCCACATCCTTCAAGTTAGCCTTACCGCTGCTTCACTCATGAGCGCTCACGATATGTCCTTGCGTCTATGTAGAACTACCGGAACGAGACGACGGAGATAACAGAGGCAGGCCCGCACGCGATGAAAAAGCGCACCCTCAAAAGCGGGAGGAAGAAGCGAGAGGACAAGAGCAAGGCTGACCCAAAACGTGCGTCGCTCCACGCGCTACTTCTTCGTGGGGCGCTGACAGACACGCGCAGTGTACCACGGCGCGCGCGGGCGCTACCACTACTTCCTCTGTCTCCAGCTCCTCCTGCGCAAGCAGGTCGCAGCACTGACACGCCTTTGGGAGCTCCCACCAGAGTTCGAGGTGATACACATCCAAGGCTCTATATATAATTGAACTCTAATGCTTGACAGACCATATGCAGGGATGTATGGGCCCTCCATCTCTCGCTGCTGCCTAATCCCCCGCCGGCCGAGCCGTACTACCACGCTCAAGATATGCACGGCGAAGGCGCGCCGGATAAAGGAGACGGGAGACCGTCTGTAGACACGGCGAAAGCCAAACCCGATCCGAATGCACCGCGAAAGGAAGATGACTCTGAGGGATCTTCGACAGAGGACGACGAAGAGAGTAAGAAAGATTCTGACAAGCTAGAGTCAGACGAGGAGGGGGGCGACGATGCAGACTCGGAACTAGAAGCTCTTCTGCGCGAAGACTCGGAGATCTCGTCGTCCGCGTCGTCGGATGGAGAGCACCCTTTGTCCGTCCACAAGAAAGGCAAACGCAAGGGCCATTCTACCGACGAGAGCCCCATCAGCACGATTGCCGTTCTAGTGGTGGCGTGTTGGACACTGCGTATTCCTGTTATGCTTCGCGACTTTACGAGGTGCGTACTTGCGGCGGTGACGGTATTTAATCTATATCCACATTTATGTTTAAAGACTCGTCGAGCTGTATCAACTTCCATACTTAGATCCGACGATACGAATCTTCCCTGCGAGCCTTGTGCAGCATCTCACCAAGCACAACGTGCAAGCACTATCACCCCGGGTATGAGATTGACTTGATTCATTATTGAATCTGGCAATGACGTGATGTCGTCGCATTTAGCACGCACCGGCGACGCTGGCGATGCACTCCGTTGCGTCGAAAATGGCGAAGCGCCTGTACGCAACGTATGGGGTATACACGCCCGAATGCAATGCGCCTTGTCTTCTATGGCGCCTAACGAAGGAGATGGCGGGAAGCCGTATGTGCGCGGTGTCTGTCATGATGAATTAGCACTGATAGACCAAATGTAGCAACAGTGTATCGGCTTGCGAAGAGAACAGCAAACGTGCTGTCATTACAGCTGACGTTACATGCTAGTCTGGGCGATGAAGATACAGCACGGCACCAGTCTGACAACGGACCCCCTGAGGTGGCGTTAGTCGCTTGTATCATAATTGTGCTGAAGCTGGTGTACGGCCTAGATGGGCAGGAAAGGTGAATGAATTGCAGGCATAGATCTAGGGAGTATCTAATTGCGAACAGAGTGCCGAAAGACGAGGAGGATATTGGTTGCGCAATGGGGAACGCCGGAGAGTATCTAGAGGAAATGAAGAAGATGGAGGCGGAGGATCTGGGGCGGAAGGAGGCAAGATTCAGCGCGAAGACCAACCTGTGAGTAGAGGCGAGTAAGTCCATCAAGGAAGCGAGCTAATCAGTGGTGGAAAGACGCGTGGGGGACATGGATGAAATTGAATTGGACAGCTATATTCAGTTCTGCGAACAGGCGCTGGGAGGCAGCGGTATGTACTATGTGATTAATATATATTGCGCAAAAAATGCTGATGTATCATAGACAGGGGCGGTGAGAGATATTTCCCGATGCTGACAGAGGGACAGGGAGCGATAGAGAGCGCGTCAGAGAGCGATCGACGAAAGCTGAAAGGGCGTGGCAGTGCGGCGGGCGGGCTGAGGGCCGGGGCAGAGTACAAGATATGGAACGCGCGAGATGTCGATGGGACGGCGGCGGCAGAGTACGGAGCGGTGCTCCGGCGGGGCGCAAATGTGGTTGGCGTCGCAGAGACGAGTCTAGGACGTACAGTGAACAAGTTTGAGCGGCAGCTTGTGCAGTGGATAGCGGGCAGAAAAAGGCGCGCACGAGGCCGAAAAGAATAGTCGGCGATGCAGAATGGCGAGGCGCCTGTACGCGACGTAGGAGGTATATACTTCCGAATCAAATGCGCCGAGTCTTCTATGGCGCTTAACCAGGCAGATGACGGGAAGCCGTATGCGTGCGTTGTCTGTCTTTAGGAATTAGCGCTGATATGCAGGATGCAACAATGATGCACCGGCTTGCGAAGAGAACAGCGAACGCGCTGTCAATACGACTATTGGAGGACGGGAGAAGAACATAGAGCACAGCACCAGTCTGATCACCTCAGAGGGGAATTAAAACTAGACGCAAAAGGCGGAAGGATGAGTCTTTGGAGACCACGGACTCATGCAACGCGTCCCAAGGAAGCAGTCCAGATGACTGACAGCAAAAGGAGAAAACCAGATGACGATGTCATCACAGACTTTGAAGGTGTCATAGTGTTGAAGATACTGTTGCTACACCTGTAAGCAGCACTCAGGTCTGGGCATGCCGCCCGCCCCCCTGAGGTGGCGTTAGTCGCTTGTATCATAATTGCATTGAAGCTGGTGTATAGGCTAGACAGGCCAATGAACTGCAGAGATGAATCTAAAGAGTATCTCACGGGAAACAGACTGCCGAAAGACAAGGAGAACGTTGGCTGTGCGATGGGGCACACCGGAGAGTACCTAGAAGAAATGAAGAAGATGAGGAGGATCTAAGACAGAAGGAGACGAGATTCGGCGCGAAGACGAATCTGTGAGTGGATGCGAGTTTATCAAGGAAGCGAGTTAATCAGTTGTGAGAAGACGTGTGGGGGACAAGGACGAAAATGAATGGGACAGCTATATGCAATTCTGCGAAAGGACCATTTACCACTACATATTGCGCAGACAGGGGCGGCGGCGGAGGGCGATCGACGCGATGGACGGACTGCGGGCCGGGGCGGAGTGCCAAGTCTGGAATGAGCGGGATGTGGATGAGTGTGGTTGGAGTGGATGGCCGACGGGAGTAGCCGGCGGTGCATGTGATGTTTCAGAAGCGGGCGAGTATTTACAGAGCAGCCATCTAATCGAGCCTTGTCCTCGACCAATGCGACGATTCTTCGCTGCACGGAAGCGCGAGCAGCCAGCCCCGGCGCCGTCCGCAGACGCTGCGCCGTCCTCCGCCTCCTCCTCCTCGGGCTCCACAGACCATGCACAGATCGCCGTCGCCCTCCCCACCGCAAAGCGCACCTGGAAGCCCTGGACAGCCGCAAAACGCTCTCTCTCAATCAAGTCGTCCCGCTCACGAACAAACCTCCCCGACTGGTCAAATGCACCCCCGATGCCCCGCCAGTCCAGCGACCCAGACGACGACTCCGACGAGTACGACTCCAGTCAGCTCACACAGTCCCCAGTGCCAGCACCACCGCCCCCCGACCCTGCTCGCGCCCAGCACGTCCTTCGCGTAATGCTCGCCAACGCCACCAGCAACCAGCCGTCTGTGTCGCCGTTCATTCAGCAGCCAGACGGTCTCGTCTACCCCCGGAGCATCAACCTCCTCAGCCGTCTCTCCCCGCCCCCAGCGGACACACGTGTGGCCATGCTCACAAAGCACCTCGCTTCCCGTTTGCATGCAGCCGACTTGTCCCCTGCAGAGATCGCTGACATATCCCCTCTCGCATACCGACCCCTCCCAGTCGCTCTCCCCCCCACTTTCCATCCTCACGACTCTTCGCGCCCTTCAACCACGACCAAAATACTCCCTGCGAGTCCAGGCCTGCGTCGGTGGATCGCTCGTCCCTGTTTTGAGGATCGTTATGTCATTTATTCCCCATCCGCTTCGGGTATCGATGTCCGCCCCATTTCCTCCTCTTGGGCTATTGCCGCCCTCGAGTATCCCGAACACCTCGATGTCATGGTCAACCCCGATTTCGACCAATCACCGCCCTCATTCAACTTGCCCGACGACTCTCCCCCTTTGGAACCCACGCTGGCGGCAACCCACTCTCACGCTTCAACAAATGATCATGCCCTTGTCTCAGGTATTTTTGGTTCCTCGTGCTTCTTCGTGCCATGTTACTCACCTCCTCCAGCCCACAGCCGAAATTCCTACACAGCCGTTCCCTCGCCCCTTCGAAACGAACACCCACCAGTTGCCGCAGAACCAACCAAAGCCGAGGTCCCGCAGCCTGCTCCTAAATTATCCACCGTTAAGCGCGTCGTACGCTTCCAGGAAGACGACAGCGATGATGGAATCCCACTCCATATTGTTCGCATGAAGAAGAAACGCGACGAAAAGACCAATTTCCTCAGGCAAGAGCAGCTGAAGCGTGCGCGGGAGGAGGATTTCGCTCGTCGTAAAGAGGCCCAGAGGATCCTACAAGAGACAACAGAAAAGGAGCGGCAGAGGCTGGCGTTGGAGAAGGAAAGAAAGGACAAGGAAATGGCGCGCTACGCGGAGCAAGTACTGGAGGCGAGGGCACGAAGGGAGCTGTCAAGGGCTGGTGGAGGTACCCCTTCAAGTATTGCCAACAGCAGTCTCTTGCTCCCATCGTCTTCTTCGCTATCCTTAAGAGACGCGGAACGTAATAATCCTCCACCATCCGAGTCCAGAAGGTATTCGAGAGTCAACCACGATGCACCTCCCAGTATATCCATTCCGCGGAGAGAAGCTTCTGAGCAGGTAAACTCTCATCCGAATAAGCGTTTTTCGGATTCTTCCTCTCCGGATAGCTCGCGCCCCCCCAGCCTCGCATACTCGCCGGGCTCGCCTGCCCAAGGCCACTCGCGGCCGCCGTCCACGTACTCTGCCCATACTTCGTCGTCCGAGGATGTGCGCCACCAGTCCGGCAGTAAGCGTAATTCACTTGCGCCCTCCGCCACATCGGCTCCCTATGCCCGCCCTCCCATCATCGCCAATTATGCGAATTGGTCGGGCAGTAATCCTAATCTGCAATATATCCCGCCGGTACCGCCCTTCCCGGACTTCATCACAGACATGCCTCTTCTGCCGCCCGCAGCCCCGTTTATGAAGCATGCGCGACCGCGGTCGACGTCGTCATCGAGGAAGGATTCGTCGCCTGGGCCGTCCACGTCGTCCTCGAGGCGCGGATCGATGAATTCCAGCACGGAGCGTGTCAATTTGGCGCCGAAGAGTGCAGGGTCGGCCTCGTCCTCGCGCAATCCGTCGTCTTCACCGCGGCCGCCGCAGCAGCGTCACGCTAGCACGCCTTCAAAGCCGACGCACGAGCGCAGACTGAGCTCGGACTCGCGCGCGACGGCGCAGACGCAACGGCCGGCGAGCCACTACCATACGAGCTCGCGGCCTATGCCCGTCACGTCGCGCTCGCATCCCGTGCTCAATCGTGGGCGTTCAGAGCAGCCCGCGTGGCCGCAGGCGCAGTTCATGCAGGCGCCGATGAACCCCTGGATGACGGGCATGCCGATGACGGTGCCCGTGCCCATGTCCGCGCCGGCGGGGATGCCTTACATGGCGGTGCCTGTGTATCCTATGATGCCGATGATGACGGGTGGGTCGCAAACGGGGTTGCACGGCGCGGCGGCGATGAACATGAACATGAACGTGAATGTGGGCATGGGCATGGGCACTCCGCGGAGAGATGGGGGTGCGCAAGGACGGAGGGCGGGCGAGAAATGGGCGGCTGCCATCTCATAACGATGGGGCGCTTGTTTATTCCCTTCCTTCTATTCTTCTGTTTCTTCTATTTACCTCTTCTCTTCAACTGCCGTGCTCTGTCTGGTGTTGACTTGAATGTTTGCTCGCCACCGATCTTCCGCGCCTCAAGCCGAACAAACAAGCTCGTTTGTATGAATGGGCGGTTCGTCGCTGCCTGTTTAAACGTGCATCTATACCTGCGCGCCCGTACTGGCCATGTTCGGCCCCTTTGTCTACAACGTCGACGCCTCGCATGCTCCGCGTTCAAGCTTCCTGTTTTCCTATGTCCTCTGGCCCATTATACATGTCGCCACATAACCTTCCATCCACCCAACAAGCACTACTCAACGGACGGCCCACTGCACATACGCACACCTACGCTCATTATATTCCCGCCTGCACCATCTTGCGCCCCTTCACTCGTTATACATGTCATTGTCACTTCAACTTATACCGGCCCACTATATGACCTCTTGCACAGACCCCCCACTTGGACTTTAACAGACAGCCAGTACATTATCCTTCATCGATTCATTCAGTTAAGTACTAATTACTCCACTCGCCCTACCATTATCTGCCTTTTGCACCTTCAAAATGCCCTTGTAATTGCGCACACGCACGTGCGCGCGGGCTGGGCTGCGCCGCCGATACCCATCGCGATGCGTTGCGCGGCGCGCCCCCCCGCACCTGTACCATTAGCTTAGATACGACTTGGGAATATTTTCGGGCCCCGGCCTCGCAATGCATGCAGTTCTGCCCCTGCCCGAATGCGCCATTCTATTCAATCGCGGCCGCCATCGAACCGGTCTTACTCAATACTGCTTGCTCATCCGTGCGTGGTCCTGCTTACTGTGTATGCAGTCGGCACGGCGCAGAGTCACGGTATGGGGTGGCTCGCGGCTGCATTTCTCGCTGCGGCACCCTATCGGAGCATGCAGCCCACGCCCGGATGCATGGTGGGTGTCTGATGTCACTGACATGTCTCTTGTGTGCGTTTCGCGCGATGCTGGCACTGCCAGCAGTTGCCAGCGCAGTCGGGCTGCCGGGCGGAGCCCGGGCGCATGCACATCCATCGTGGCACGGCGAACTAACCGCCAGCATTTTGGGCGCCATTGAAGGTTCTGTCAGGATAATGGATAGTGCGCGCGGCAGGTCAATGTTCATGTCAGACAAGAATAAGACTGTATTTTTGGAACCTGAGTTCAAGTCCTCGCGGCACTCAATACTCGCGCATTGTCTGAGGCTGTCTGGCATTTCTGTTACATCGCCTGCACCTTTGTCTTCGTGTTTTTGAACGTATATGGAGACCGCCGCTACGATCGAGTTGCGATCGAGTGGCCCATGGTTGAGGGCGCCTAAATTATGACATCATTACGCCATGCCGAGCGCGTTGCCAGCAAACAGAAGGCATGTGATCGCGACCTCCGCCGTCCGACGGCCCGGCTCGCTCTCTGTTAGTATTTATGGCAGTGTTTTAAGTTCTTTCTCTAGATCTGCCGTTCTTGCACTTTGTTCAACGTTTCCACGCTATGCTTATAGAATACTTACGCTCACCCACTGTAACTATATATGGCCAGGCGAAAGGCGAATCAGCCCCAAGGTTATATTTTTCAAATGATCGGGGCAGGAAAGTAGTAATCGAGGCGTCTGAGTTCTAGAGCTTCGCTTCAAGATGCGCATGCGCACTGCGCCGCAGAGCACCTCTATTGACGTCTTTCTTGATGGACTGGTACCCTGCGACGGTCATCAGAATGTCGAGATCCTAGCAAAAGATGAGCAGGCAGTCGGTATGCGCAGACGGCACTCGCGGACGCACCGCGAGAATCGACTTCATGACATGGCGGCAGCCCGCCTCGCCCTCGTGTGCCATACCCCAGATATAGAGCCGCCCCACTTGCACCGCGTGCGCACCTAGTGCGAGAGCTTTGAATATATCAGCACCTGTTCTGACACCGGAGTCAAATATAATCTTCATTTCTAAGTAGAACGTGCCGAAGGAGATTTAAGGGTACGATTCTTATGTTTATACACGAGGAACACTCACTCTCACCCACAGCATCGGCTATCTCTGGCAAAACGTCTAGGCTTGCAACTGCACCGTCGACCTGCCTGCCGGCGTGGTTGGAGACGACAATGCCTTCGCAGCCGATCTCTAGGGCCTTGCGCGCATCAGCGACGCTCTGGATGCCTTTTAGCAAAAACGGACGTCCGTTTGAAATACGCTTCCACTACTTTTTATGAGTAGCATCCTGGATGTTATGATATACAGCCAAACCTCTTTGATTACCCAGGGGATTTTCTCCCATGTATGCGCTTTTCCGTGCCAGACGCAAGAATCAATCCATTTACCGGAGTCTTTCTTTAATTCATCGCCGTATTTGCGCATGAACACTGGGTCAGATTCACCCATTTCATTCCCGACCTTGGGAAATGCATTAGTGTGAACATATACTTATATGTAGGTGCGGAGTAAATCACATTTCCGGGGTAATAAAATCTACACGGTGCATTCAGAAAGAGACAACGCTTCTATGACAACAAATACATACGCATAATTGGCTATGTTTATGTCAGTTGGGCGCCAGCCAAGTTGCCAGGTATCGACTGTCAACATGCAGACGTCAAATCCAGATTTGTAGGCTCTCTTGAGTAGACTGGTAGTCTGTACATAGATCAGTCATCTGTAGAGATGTAGGCGCGAAAGCACTGACGATATCGTCGTCGTGACCCATGTATAATTGAAAAAATCGGGGGGAGGTGCGGTCACCCTCGCCGGTAAATTTGTATGAACTATTGCTCTCGTTCTTGACAGAGGCCCCCTTATCATTGGCTCGAGCGACATCCTCTACAGGCTGTGAGCCAGCAGTAGAGAGACAGTACTGAAGCATTTTCACAGTGAATATTCACTCGCCAGAAAATGAAGAATTTGCGCACCGGTAGACCCAACTCACCAGCGATCTTCGCAGGAACAAGTTCACCCTCGGGGTGATATAATTTGTTGATGCCAATGGGAGCGAAAAGTATAGGAGCAGGTATATTATGGCTAAATAGTTCCGCTGCAGATTTATTGAGTCACCATTCCCTGTTTTTGGGTTAAAATATGCACGGACTGCTGAGATCGCGAGTGTTCGTGTTCACGAGCATCCGAGGGATAATTTTCCACTGATAAAATGCTTCCCTGCAACGAACAGCGTCAATAGTAGGTTCAGTAGTTGAGAGTCCTATCGGGTATACCTATTCGCTCTGTCAGTCCATCCAATGCCAGCGTTGGAGTTTGCGTAAAAGTACCCGCGGTCGTTCAATTTCTTCTTTGCTGATTCTGAGAGCTCGTCCGGGTGGACGGAAAAACTGGGTACTTCGCAAATACGTCAGTCAAGTAACGGAATGTAGAAGGCCAGCACGCACATTGACCTTTACTCCCGCCGGCCTTGAAAATCTGGCGTTGATATAGGGAGTAATGGGGTGATGGGCCGATTGGTTTGTTTGAGGGATCCATTGCAACGGGATTTGAAGACAGAAACAGAGAGGGTGTTTGGGGCAAGTTGGGGGTGTCTTTTGAGGATATTGCCAGTGATTTCACTATGACATCATAGTGTAAACTAGACGTTGAAGCAAATACCACATGAACCAGCAAATAAATGAAATCTAGAGTCTGATGTATATACATTCGCAAGCATGCTAGAGAAACACGCCGCCTGAATCTTCGCTTGCGTTGCTCTGAGCTGTGTAGTCTTGCGCCGCATTGGCAGAAACGGAATGACTTGTGGGCGGTGTCTCCCCAGTGGTCGGTGACGCAGTCGTAATGTCATAGTGAGATCCAGAAATGATCCCTTTTTCTGTAAGAGCCATTTTTAACATGCTTATCCGTTCTTCCTGGGAGCCACTGAGATAGTTCGTTCTCATTTCAGGGATAGACTTTACATAAATATCAGAGGTGTTCCAACGTACATGACTATCTTATTTTCTTCAAATGCCTTCGCTGTCTCAAGATCGACCTCTCCTGGCGCTTCTAACTCGGCTTCCAATATGATTTGCGTTTCTTTGAGACGCGCCAATGAATTCTTCAGCCTTGAGATCTCTGATAGTCATACGATGTAAATCCAGTGGGCACACTCCGTAAGGACTGGTTGATGCACCTTCCGTGATTACAGCGACATCAAGATTAACTGCTTCATCAAGTGTAAAAGGCTGCGAGAAACGAGGAGTGTACTCCATTGATGGAAAGGGTATGTTGTAGTGCAAGTCTAAGTTCAGCCTGCAGACGGGGTATGATGCGGCTCAAAACGGTCCGTGGGATACTCAGCAAGGGCGACCATGCATACTTTCTTGCAGATTCAAATTTCACTTCGACAGAGTCTCCGTTTACGGATCAATATGTGTCGCATAGGTACAGAGTCCAAACAGATATTGAGGACAGCGTATGAAGGAATATGCGTGGACTTGAAATTAATCTAAATCACTCTAATAGCTAATCATTATTTAATGTGTTGCCACCTCACTGAAGGTGGTCTTTGAAGATCTCCGGCCATACTTTCCTCAGATCTTCCAACGTTTGAACTTGGGTAACATCGTTATCTAAGGATCCTGGTTCGCGTGCATCGTCTATTTCTTTGATTCTTCCTCCTTCCATCGCCTCTAAACCTTTTTCACAAAAATGAACACAATGCCCCCAGTTAAGGACTTGCGCTGCGTCTACGTTTTTGCGATTGTCATCGATGAAGTAACATTTAGAGGGATCAGTCATATTTGCTCGTTCCATGGCCTGCATCGATTTGAATAGTGAATGAGTAGAACTGTAGGGTCCGGACGCACCATCTGATAGAATTCCGGCTCTGGTTTGCACACGAAATCCTTGACCCGATAATCGCAATATACGATATCTTCAATTAAGTCATCTAGTTTCAGGATGCGAAGAACACGTTCGGCGTGCTATATCCGATTAGAATGGGGGATGCTGGAGCTATACAAGACTTACCAAGCGATAAGCGTTTGTCAGACCCCAGATCCGAACCTTCTTTCCGTCAATGTCTTCAAAGAGTTTGCGGAGTGCTGGAGCATATGCAATCATGTCTTCCAGAGGGAGAGCGCCGTCACATTTACGATCAAAATCGAGGGGATCTGATTTAGAAGATTGAGCGTTAAGATCCCTTCGTCCGAGCAATGCCACTACCAACGTCGTGATGGCGAGTTAAGCCTCGGAGAGCAAGGCCATATTGTGTGTAATATTTGAGATGCAACTCAGACGCTTCTTCATGACTAAGTCCAAGGCTAACAAAATAGGCTAAATAGAAGTAGTCAGTGAGGTGGGTGGTCAATGGACGACAGGACTCACCATGTATTAGAGCCCCCATGGCTTGGGAGATCTTAGAGCTTGCTGAGTAGAGTGTGTTGTCGATATCAAACCAAACGATGGACCGATCATCTTCGTTACACGTAAGAAATAGGTAAATGGATTTCAATCTATGGATGAATACCTTCCAACACCGGTTCTGACGAGGCCATGGTGGTTGGGGCGAGTCAGCCCATGTTGCCGAACTTGAATCTCTAAGTTAGGGGCTGGGATCTTATCTTATCTTGAAATGATGGCGGCAGATCCCGGAGGTACTGTGTAGCTACAAGCCACCAATTGATTCCTAATACAGACTTGTATTATTGCATAGGCATCGGCCCCAGCGTCCTCAAGAAATCAAGGTGCGTGCTCGCTGTGTCATAGACGATCGAATTCACCATTGAACAACACATATAGAATGGCCAGAAGCAAAGAAATCGCGCCAGGCGTTGGCCGCCTCTCCCGCTCCCAGGTCTTCGCCAAACGCGCGCTCTACAAGGGCGCCAAAAAGACCGAGAAGCCTGCTGCTGAGGCCCCCGCCGAATACATTGAGAAGACCGTTGGTGGCGACAAGAACGGTGGAAAGCGTCTTGTTCCTACCGCCAAGGCACCCCGCTTCTACCCCGCAGAGGATGTCCGCCAACCCAAGAGGAGCCGCAAGTCCCCCAAAGCCCCCTCAGTGCGCAGCTCCATCACCCCCGGAACCATCCTTATCCTCCTCGCTGGCCGATACCGTGGAAAGCGCGTTGTATTCCTGAAGTCCCTTGCTAGCGGTCTGCTTTTGGTCACCGGTCCCTTCAAGATCAACGGTGTCCCCCTGCGACGAGTGAACCAGGCATATGTCATTGCTACCTCGACGAAAGTTGATATCTCTACCCTCAAGGTATGATTCAGATGTTCGATTTCGGTGGAGATTCGATTGAATAGGCATAACAGATCGATGAGAAATTCACCGACTCTTACTTCGCCAAGTCTACTAGCAAGGCTGCTGCGTCAGCAGAGGAGGAGTTCTTCGAGGATGGAAAGCCCAAAGCCAAGGAGCCCGTCTCCCCGTCCAAGGCTGCCGACCAGAAGGAGGTCGATTCTGCTCTCCTTGCTTCTATCAAGAAGACCGAAAACCTTTCGAAATACCTCAAAGCTAGCTGGGGTCTTTCCAAAGGCCAATTCCCTCATCAATTGGTGTTCTAGATACGTCATAGTATCAAGTGGGGAGGGGCGCAACGTCTACTTGGGGATGCTTAGGATTGTATGATACTATGCTATAGGCGTCTGAGAACACATTTCTTTGCATGCACAATGATACCGTCTGTCCTTTAAGCCGTCACCGCAGGGCCTATTTACCCAATGGTATTAATAATGGCTGCAGCATGGAACAGTTTGTATCAAATTGCAATTTATGGAAGTGTACTTGAGTGTACTAGAGATGACTAAAATAAGGTAGAAATGCATAATTTGACCGTGGAAGGAAAGTAGATTGCCGAGACGGCGAATCTCGTTTGAAAAGAGCACAGCCAAATTGGTATGCATTGACATGTTCGCTCTTCACAGAGCGCGTCTTCAAACTCACTCTCTCCATCCATATAGATCACACAACATCTCCAGGCGTCGGTTCTTTGTTCAGGATGTCTGCAACGGATTTCTCGACCTGGCTATTGCTTTACCGTTACCACCATCGTTGCCCCCCTACTCCTCAGCTATAATCCTCGTCACCATCGTTTCGAGGTTTGCCCTTTTACCAATCTCAATATGGGTTCGCTTTCTCTTTGGCTATTTCCAGTCATCATATTCTTATACGGTATACGGAACAGGCACACCGGCGCACGCGAAGACTTGAAGATATAGTAGAACCAGAAATTCGGACACTGGTGCCGGTCCTTGCCAAACAAATCTTTAACGACATGCAACACGCAAAAATACGAGGAGACAAAGAATTTTTGAAGAAATATCATTCAGAGAAGCTTTCTAAAGAGGTACAAGGTTGTATGCAGCGCGCTTCCTTGTCGTTCACCCATTCTCTGTCTAGCTGACTGTTCAACGCGACGCGCTCCTCACCAAACACCGATGTCGCCCATTGCCATCTGTGTTGGTACCTCCCCTCTCTCAACTTCCTGTATTTATGGGCTTGACGGTCATTTTCAACCGACTCTCTGTCGCTCCTACGTCGTTCGATTCCGAGAGTTTCCTAACACTTACATCCCTGGCGCATCCTGACCCAACCATGGCTCTGCCTTTGGTTTTGGGCTTCATAACCATGGCGAATGTTGAGTCTAAAAACTGGCTTATGACTGCGGCAGAACGGGAACAACAGCGGAAATTTGAAGACAGGCCGCACGCCGCCAACCTGATCAAGCCAATTCTACGAGGCTTATCCGTTATTCGAATTGTCGTCGCTGCTATAACGCCAGGAGTAGGTCTTGACCTATCAGAGTTAGAGGTCTCAACTAACTGAAGCAGAGTGTCGCGCTTTACTGGGTTTCATCTGCCACCTTTGGTTTAATCCAGACATGGATATTTGACTGGATGGACATACAGCGAAGAAAGCGGCGACTACTGTTGCAGCCCAAGGTTTCTGGAACACAAGAAATACCTCAAAAGAAGAGCATAAGACAATGACTATGATGTATATCGAACTTTCACGGTGCGTCGCTTGTATCTATAAATCCTAAATGATTACAAAAGTGGTGAGAGGGATCCCCTGATATACCAAGGCGGAAGCCCGTTGAATCTTTCTTGATCTAATCTGACTACCCTAACGATACCCTTGTGAAATGGCAAGCTCGGTATGCTAATTATTTGTTGCCAGGCGTCAACCTCTTTACGGACAACGATCCGGCATTCAAGCCACGCAGGGTATCATGCATCGGGTCTTTTCGACAGAGGAGCCTTAACTCTTTCGGTTACACCTTGGATAAGGTTCCCAGCTTCCTTTGCGAGCAATGCCGTTGGTATAATTGTTGTAGCTTAATTGTGATTACACTCACGGTCTGAGAATCTCGAACGATACGGCTGTGGACGATAACGGTATACAAAATGAGAGGCAAATACAGTAATAAAAAACAATGGGTATTTCGAAAGAACTCAGCCAAGACCACCCCATGGCCCACGTATCCTACGAGCGAGTTGAATGTCCCTGGTCATAATAGTAACGCGTTTGGCATGTATTGCGCATAGATTACTGCGTCACCGCTAGTTAGCGCTTTGAAAAGAATGAATCATCGTGCCTACTCACGCATCTTCAAAAAGATGTACCAGATATGCTTCAGTGGCCTCTTGCAAGGCAAGAAGGGCCGAACTTTGCCATCGCAAATCCGCACTATTTCTAAAATTCGTGTCCGTCGTCATTTCTTGTGTGATTTCCCTAACCTTGTATACCCGTATGAGTATGCGATTGCATTAAATGGGAAGAATACGTACTATTCGCGAAAAAGGTAGTTTCCGCAGAAGAAGATCTGTACTCTTCTGGTATTTCCGGATTTCCCTTAGTGCCACCGTCCCAGGCCGGTAACGGTGGGGTTTCTTGGGTTGCGCGCCATCGCCTCCTGTGAAACTCCATTGAGACAAGTAGCACCTCAATCTCACATGAATAAGACACACTATCTGCTGTTCGTGCAATATTCCTGCGCGCAAGAGGGGGAGGCGCGTGTCCACCAGTACTTTTCCGAGCAGTTGCGGTTTTCGTCTTTTTGGCCACAGGTGTAGGGGGATCAGGGGAGTCTCGGGCTTTCCGTTTACCTGAACCGGATGCTTTCTGTGCTTGCGGCATCCTCGTTAATTTGCTGAGGAATAGGGCGAAGCAGGTTGAGGACTGCAGTGGTTTGCACGAGATGAAGGGGAGACAAAGAAGGTAGGCGGCCACCGACTGAGAGAGACTTCAACTTCTGTCCAAAAAAGGAAACGACACAAAATAGGAAACAACGGAGATCATGACAAGATCGTGATCGTGTCTTCGCCACAGCCTCAGCTAATTAGGCGCGCGACCTCATCTTTCGACGCGTTTATCACCGCTACAATCGCCCAACACACTCAACACAGAATGCCCTCGAACTCCCCAGTAGTTACTGGATACTATCGATATACCGACATATGGTTCGAGTGGTCAGTCACTGCTTTCTCGATGCCACTGCTGTTTGATCAAACCCCTTTCAGGAATCAAGCTCTCCCAGACCCCGAAGACAGAGGCCCTGTGAAAGCGATATTCGGTAAATAAACACAGACTTCTTTATTTCTCTCACTAACGCCCATAATGAACAGCGCATGATGCTTTGGTTCATCCAGATCACCCCCTTCATATCGAAGGTGTTGAAGGAGTTCAAATGTACATAGGTGAGGCATTTGCAATACCACTGGAACTTTTCATCTCAACTTTGTAACGTAACTCATAGGCACTTTCGAGACGGGAGAAGCCCGACTGCTATTTTCTTCTGCTCAAGTCGATTACTTGAGATATTGGCTCCACGCCATGAAATTAACCAAGGGAATCGTGCCACTGCCGTATTCCGACTGCCTCTTGACAGAATCACTTCTCAAAACTGTTTCTCCTGTCGTCTACCCAGATGGATTTTCGCTTCGTAATGCGATCAAGGTTTCTGATCTTCTGAGCACATTTACAAGCTTGTCCTAACGCTTCATACCCTTTTCTAGGTCATCGACAAGAACAACAAACGGCTCAAAGGGTCAAATCCGTCACTTACTCATAGAAGGCACTTATTTGAACGTGTTCGGACTTTGTGGACCGCAAAGAAAGGCGTTTGGTGCGCCGCTGACATTGAGTCTTGGGAGCTCGACCATACTGTGCTCACCGAATTCGGATGGTCCCTTATGGGTTGGAAAGATGGCGAAAGATTCGAAGAAAATGGGCATCTTATTGTTGATGAGGCCAGAAAATATACCAACTCGCAATATGTTCCTGATCATCGTTATGTGAGCAAGAAAGTTCAAATTATCAGGTACACCAGCTGAATAATTTGAACAGGATTACAGATTCGAAAATAAGAGCGAGATCGTGAAGAAATCAGTATTTGAAAGGCGTATTCGCGACCTCATTGCGAGCCTTGCCAAATACGGACCTGTTTACTTAGTATTTCACGACAATACTCAGGATATCAAGTGGGTAGCCATTGACACTAACTTGAATGAGTGTATCTAATGCCAGTGTATCCTGCATCTAGGGATCTCAACAAGATCGGGGTTGACTTTCAGGGCTTATCTTATATCTTGCCTGAAGTGATCCCTGAGTCGGGTATTTGGATCGTTGATACAGCAGAGCTCATTGGTGCTTTGCTTGGCGAGGAGGGAAACAAACGGGGACTTTCCAAAGCAACTAATCTCCTCCAAATCCCTACCCAGGATCTGCACAATGCTGGCAATGATGCTTATGTTCGTGATTGCTTTTCTCACTGCTGGACCACACACTGATTGAAGCTTAGTTTACTTTGAAAGCCTTAGAAAATATGGCAGGTGGTGATCCCCTTGACATGCAACGCGAAAAGAGGTGGCCACTGCAAACAGGGCCAGGTGTCAAGGTCGAGCTTAAACCCTGGCAAGAAGATAGTGATTATTCCGATGAAGAGGGTATTTTGCCAGCACCTTAAGTGGCTAAAATTTCCCAAACTTGAACAACTGAATGTTAGGGATGAAGGTCAAGTCTGAAGAAAGCAATTGTTTTTGTCATCAAATATATCATTGGTCAGCAATATGGCATTGTATCTAGAGACAATGCACTACTACAAGGAAGATGGAAGCAAAAGGTGCTACTTGCATAGATAAGGCGGACGTGTAGATATTCAAGAAATGTGAAGTCATACGTTGAAGTAGAACGATGTGCTAGTTTTTTGAATAGGCCTAATCCTCTTTCTTATCCTGAATATCGTCATCGTCCTCCTCATTGTCCGAGCGTTGATCGTCAACCTCGTCGTTTAAGATAGCCCTGCAGGTAAAATTGTACCTGAACTAGATATTATATAAACACAAAAAACATACCTGACAAGGATTTGGAATATGAGATAGTACCAATAGAGATTCAGGCATTGCAAGAGGAATAACGGTAAAAACACTTGGTATCTCATCCAGCTTGGCATGTAAACACCTTCGGAGAAGCTCCAATGTTTTGTCCACTCACTGTCAGAATTGCGTTAGTAAAAAATCTACCCGAATGAAATAACACTCACGGGACGTTGGGCAATTCACACCAAACAGACCAGAGAATCCGAAGATTTAGATAGTGCCGGAAGTATCTATAGCGGACCAATATAATTGCTGTTGAAAAGATATTGTAGGTGTACGCACGACCAGGCAACGAAGAATATGCCAAATGAATACTTCTTCGCAGTTTCCAATTGGATATAGTTGAATAATTTGGTTAACTGAATGGACAGACATGATAAGTGATGTACAAGATATGCCCGTAGATTGACTTACAGCGAAAAAAGCGTCGGGGATATCCATACTCATATAAACAGCATTACCAATAAGGGTGAGGTTTATAAGATAGCTCCATCTGTGCAAGCCACGCATAAGAAAATAGAACAAGAAAATGCACATAACGTACCCAATGAGCCATACCGTCACAAAATGGTGGGCAACAAGTGCCCGATAGTCTGATCTGGGTTTCTCTAATCCGAGCATAAGGACAAGTAATTGTTGTAACCAATAAGCAAACTGTATCAGATAGTAAGCCTTCAATTCTGCCTTCATCTCCCATGTAGGGTATGCTGTACGGAAAGTCAGACCTGTTTGTACTATCTGTAAGGAAACACTGACCGTCCCAGAAAGCAGCAGTGTTGAACCAATAGGTTGGCAGTTGTGACATCACCCGCTAGAGAATGCAAATGAGATATGCACAAGATAAATACCAAAGCACAAACGTAGCCCCATGCGCCAAAAATCGACCAGTATATCAGCCCATACGTTTGTTCTGCGAATCTATCTGTTTTGGTTGCATTCCGTATGCCGAAATATTTTGCTAGAGGCCGTGAAACTTTGTTGGCAAGGGTCTCCCGAAAAAAAGAAAAGATAATGATATAGTAAGCGATGAAGGGTATATCCCACCATGTCTTCCTATAGAGCGGATCGGAAGGCGAAGATGTGGGGACGTAGCCGGGGAGCATGAAGATTGAGAATGGATTCTCAACTCCTGGACTCAAGTATGGCGCTAACAATTTCCAATTCAAGGAAAGAACAAGAGGAAGAAGTAGCATCTTTAAAGATAAATCTAACGAAGTTGCATTCAGCCTTTATCATGTGAGATGGAAATAATTGCTCACCTGGTTGGACGACCCATCGAACTAATATGGATCGATTCGCGGCATAGCTAGCGACAATTGAAGGAGAGGCACTTCGCGAAGTTATGGGGGACGCGCCCAGCGGACTGATAAAAGAACACTGTTGTCAATTCTATAGAACAATGTTGGCTTGCAACCTACGTCTGTGGCAGAAAAGAGCCCGTGATATGATGGCCTTTATCCCCTCCGCTGCGCGTTTGGCGAGAACAGTAAGTTACAAAAAACTCATGAACGACAAAACGACGCGTACTTCATCCCGGAACGAATAGGTTCTGGTCGTTTCTTTAGTTTGGCGTTACGCGTGGCCATCGTGGAAGGGTGTTGTTCCGAGTGCTAACGAATATCGTTCAACTAGGTTTCGGCACGTGCGTGTGATATCTCACGGCATGAATAGTAGGACTGAGAGATGACGCTCCGGAGCAAATAGGGAAGCGTATGCCCTATGTAGGAGGATATCGCTGTCCGTATATGTGCACCACTAACACGCAACATTGATCTTAAAGCTTAATTAAAGCTCAATATAGTCCCGTATTCAAAACCGATCAGACGGTTTTATTCTTACTCAAAGGACTTCATGTAATAAATGCCTCAAGTCTGGCCTCTTTCAATGAAGATAAATAGCATCTGATAAAATCAAATATTGTGCATGCACAAGGGGGAGAAATTAGTGTCCCAAATGTTTGCCAAATATATTTGGATGAAGAGTTGAGACACGACCCAAATAATTGCAGACTGCATTAAATTTGATTTGTGAATCTTTTTATCAGTCCTCCTCGTCAAACTCCAATACGCTGCAGATTGGTACATGAGTCAGGTATAACATATCAACTATCAAGACTTACCACTCTTCTGAGTTCACTTCTGCTGGTGTATAAGTAGAGAATGAAAGGGATTTTCCAACAAAACTTCCGGGATTAAAAACATGGCATCCAGTATATGTCACTTTGTAACTGTCATATCTGTCGGCCAGAACAAGCTGTGACAGAATCAGGTCTACACGATGAGTACTCAAGCTAAATTCTAATACTCACGGTCGTTGGTAGTGGGTAAAGACGTAGACTGTGATCGTAGTCCGAAAGTACAGGTTGAATATCAACAGTGAGAGGGCTTAGGTGACTTTGATCCAGTATAGATTGTACTAACTGAGAATTGGCTGTCTGTTAAAATTTCCATATGAAAGAAGGGACGTGAGCTCTCTCACAAATCGTTTCAGATCTTTGCTTTTAACATCAGGCTTGACGCCCACTACATTTCTCAATATCTTGGCCATAAGATCTTCCCGAAAGACGAGAATCTCTTGATCAAAGAACTTGATGCGACAGGGATTGGTGGCAAAATGCACTTTCGGGATTTTTGTCTTTAATTTACCTGATAATGACCCCAGTAGCGGTCGGCGAGGCAGTGTAGAGTTGACGGTGATGTCAAGTGGCCCTGGGACAAAAACGAAGTGTGTTGAACGAGTTATTAGAGGATAGGATGCGATAAGGTCCGCCAGGCTATCAAAGTTATCTAATAGCAAGCAAAATTAAACATGCTGAAGCGTGAAAGCCATGAATTGTACACAAGTGTACTTACCTTGGTAAAGTTGAACATCCCGCGCGTTACCATGAGCAATAGATGTGCTTGTAAAGTTGCCACACAACACGATGACCCGTGGAATAAAGTCATTCTCAATACAGTTATCGAAAACTTTTTGAAGCCCTGGGAGTGTCTGCGGGTGATCTAGCCAGACGTCCGAAAGAAAGAAGAAATTTAGATCCGGTATCTCTTCCCGTATCCGTTTTTGAAATTCACGCTGTCAAAGCTTGATGAGAAGGCGAAGAATGTATGTATAATTTTGTATCTTACGTCTTCCCTCAACGAAGTAGCTCCTTTTCCAAGAAAATCGATGTGGCCATATATTGACCTTTAATCAATCTTTAAGTGATCGGCACATCTTTTGTTGTCTCCAACTAAAAAAGCAAACTTACCTTGTAGTTTCTCGAGACTCACAAGGGGGCTGGCCGATTGCAATGATTTCCAGCGTAGCTTCTTCTGTATATTCTCCTTCTATCAGAGCAAAACACCCTTCACTAAAAAGGCCATCTCCTGGTTCATCCTATTGCAGCATTCAGCATTGTCGAACATAGTGACAGAGAGGCATTCACTAGAGTAGAGAAATCCAGAACAACTGAACCATCTGCATCTTCCAGACAGATTTTGCCTTCCTTATTATAGGCTAACATGCCGAGTAGAAGAAACCTCTCCCCAAACCGGCCTAACAGCTGCTTTGTAGACTTAAGCTAGCGGCCGTTTTTATAAGCAGTGTTGTTTCAAAAGTTGAAAAAAAAAACTTACGGTAACGAGTTTTTCTCGGTCGCGTGAAGGTATAGTGGATGGGGCGAAGTGTTCGTTTCTAAGAACACATTGCCTGATGATATTGAGTCGATCGCGGATTGAAGCAACTCTTGAGTCTGGCGTGCCTGAAAATGTCAATGGAATTGAAATCCTTGGTAGGTTTAAAAGGTTGAAGATCGACGAGGAGTATTACGGGACATACTTTTCGAAGGTACTACGCTCCGGAGACCATACCCAACGAGGCATCTCAAACGCGTCTATGAAATAGAGATGGTTTTCAGGATCAATTAACTCTTTTTCGACTTGTGTCCGTTCGCCTTGGTCTTGAAGCGATTCATACACCCTCTTCAAGACGTCAATAGAGACCTTCATCGTTGCATCTGCCTCGACGGTAAGATTAGGTTTGCCAATGGGCGATGTTCGACGCGCCATCTTGCTTGTTATATTCCTTAGCGAGTGTCTCCAGACTGGACTCCACATCAGCATCTTCTATTTCATGTGAGTCCAATATCCCTTCAATAATTTGCAAGGCGTCGGGCCCAAGGGAGTTACTATACTTTCGAAAAACCTACGCGACGAGAAACCTTGTAAGAAGTGGGTAGGCGACAAGCAAGACCATATTTTCGAACGCACTTTGATAATTGTTCTCTGACGAACGTCGGCCATTTCGTTGGGATAGGTGTATGTATAAGTATTATGGTATTAAATGGCTTGGGACCCGAAGGGTTGATCGAGAAGATCGTTGAATATGATTGAAAACGAGGTATGACCGCGGCCACGGTCGCATAAGTAGGGTCAGAAACTTGAATGCGGGAAGCAAACCCGGCCCGGCTATGCCAGGAATAACGCGCTATCCATATTTGGCCAATGTGGGGTTGAGTCGCGTCGGTGACCTCACAGCGCACAGCTAGTAGCCAACAGCAACGCTCTGGTATGTATTCAGCCCTTGATATCGACTTAAAGCCAGGTCAAGGCTTCGGTATCTTCGAAATCGGTGGATTGCTCATCTACACGTCTTTGCACCGAAACTAATGTCTTTAGAGTAGGGACGTCACTTTGGACATTGCTTGATACTCTACGACGGCATCCCGCTGCTTATCCTCAGATAGACGTCAAATACGACCCGGACGCCTCAGCCACAACACCGGTCGTTGTGCACATTCGTCCACACCTCGACCTTCTCTTTTCTGGGAAGCACCAGAGATTGCACACGATATGCATTCGGAAGCTACGCGATCCTAATCCTCCAGTGCGGTTGCAGTACAAAGACAGTGTCCTCTCGTCGCCAGATGAAATCCTGCGGCGCGTCGGGGTGGGAAAAGTTTTTGGTCCTACATATCCTGGAGATGAACTGCGATATCCCGGTATATGGTTCAGCTTTGACGACGATATTCTTGGCGAAGGCCTCAAGGTAGCCCACGCAGGAGACCGTATGCAAGAGGTAAAGCGGATTATCATATCTCAGATTGAAACCGAAGGAAAGATACATGATGCACTGGATGAAGTGAATGAATCCCCAATAATGGTTGGCGATCTCGCCCGAGCTGTAGCTAAAGTATGTTCATTATACACATCTGAATGACTGCTTTTTATCACCCCCTATCCCACTAGGTCCACGACGGCATTACTCTCTATTTTTATCCGACATCTGTATCGATTCCTTTGCACATTCGTATAGGCGAGACTACTGCGCAGGATCTAATGCTTGACTTGGGACCTCCTCTGCGCATTCATTACAAAGACGACGAACGAATGCTGATTCACGCCGGGGCAAAGCCAAATGAATTAGGCGAGAGAAATGGGACGGGATGTGAGCATAATTCTCTGCATAGAACAATATACTCCTCATAACCTCTGACACTAGATTTTTACAATTACTTCCAGTATGGAATGGACTTTCTGATATCGGGGACGACACATGTAGTGAGAAAGATCGTGCTTCACACAAACGTGGTAAGGGTATCACCCTTTTCAATTAGCAAATGATATAAAGATGTCTACAAAGCCTGGCTCTCCTTTATTTCAACGTTACAAACGATGTAATTGGGAAATCGAAGGCAAACCAGAAGATGATGAAGATGGTGAGGCTTCATCTTGTCTTGTTGTCGGCCAATCTCTCACAATGGACCAATAGACACGCCTCCTCGAAAACGATTTTCTGACAGGGTAACAGTCGTCTGCCATTCAAGCGTCTGGAATACCAGTTCATTCATAAAGTGCAGTTCGAGACCATCAGCCATTTTCTCAGTCCGCATGAGCCGCCTCCGTCAATGTCCCTTGATAGAACGGCTGACGAAGATAACTTAAATCTACCCAACCCTACAACAAGTCGTGAGTTGCCTTGAATTTATCCGAAGCACTTTGCTACTTTGCTCAACAGGAACCCTAGTCCATGGCTATGATGGAATTATATTGGAGGCAACTGATTTATCTCAGGTAGTATCTGTTACACTGTTTTGAATTATTTTGATTGTATCTATATTCACTATCAACAATGTCAATGATGTAACAGAAAGATCAGAGAGACACGCCAGAAACGCCAGATTGTATCGCAGATTTCTGCTTGTTGAGTATATACCATCTCACAAGGTCCAGTGTACCACTAGCGTCTTCAACAGAGGAATGCCCACTTGCACCTGCTGTTTGAATCATTTTCCCTAATTTTTCGCGCACTCTGTCGTCATAAATCACACTGAACGGATACATAAGAGAATTTGAAATCACTCACAAATCTTTGAGTGACCTTCGATAGGGTAAGCCGGCTCGATGTGGAAAGAGAAGAGCTGTATCAATGCATCTATGGTGAATGATTCGTAAAGTCTTGAGGTCGTTGTCGAGAGCGTGTCCGATCAGAATTGTGTCGACGTCAATCAGAGAATCTAAACGCTCGCGCACAGCCGATAAGGTAAGACGAGCAGTTGCATAGCTTTCCGGTGTGATACCCGAGAAGCGAGTATTATAATCGCTGAAATGTAAGAGTTAGTGAGAAAAAAACCCGGAGAGGTGATTGATACTTACATGACTTCTACACCATCGTCCATACGGACGAGTTCATCAAAAATTTCTCTGCCTGACCCATCAACAACCGAGACACGGGCAACTCTGAGCCCCCCTGTGCTGTAAATCATTTCACAGTCTAAAGCAACAACATCAAGCCTGTTATCCTTGGCCGATTTTGAAGGTGAGAGAAACGAGAAAGCGTGACGAGAGTGAAGCTCCTCTGCCTTGGATTCGTAGAAGACGTGAGGTCCATGAGAGCAACCCCCTCCTTCTGCGACAGGTCTGGAGCAACATGTATAAACACGAACCTTCTCGGCTTGAAATTATTCATACAGACAGAGTGTTATTAACATGGCATATATCGTATGTATGACTTGGATTGCTTACCGTTAATCCGTGCCGAATATGGTTTACCCCAATGATAGGTACATTTTTCTGCTTCCTCGGATCGCTTTACAAGAAAATGTTGTGTACATCTCTCGCATTTGGCAATTTTTCCCTCCATGGATGGCACGTCCCCACCAGGGCCAGGTGGAATCTCTAGAAAATATCCGCATTTCTCTAGATCTGCTACAGGATGTATCAGAGTTTGCAGGAGGCCAGTAGATAGGTGAAGAGCGGCTAGAGTTTTCTGGGATTCTATACGAGCTGCGACTTCAGCCTCTGTACCAATAGAGAGGTGATTGATTGAAGTGGGTATTTCGCGCCTCTTCAATGCCGCTATACATTGTATAACGGCCTGCAATGGATGAGCCAGATACAACGATTAGAAATCGAAGTACAAACATTGCGATACGTTAATTTGGTAGATTTGTCGTAGACCTCTTGCTCTTGTTTGATTGAATGGTCTGACGCCAACGAAGGATTCGTTGGAAGTAGATGCTCATATAGAACCACGAAATGCTGATATAGGGATGTTAGCATAGTCTGTTGGTCAATCTTGTATTAGTTTTTAAAACGCCAATAAAGGAATCAAGCCACACCTGACGAACAGGAATCGCGATCTGAGACCGCGCTGCATTGACTCTCAAAATAGGCGCACCCGACTAACAATATTTTAGAACCATAGCATGTACTGTGATGAACGAGTTTCCTGACCTCACTACGCGAAGAGGTGCTAACAGGTATGGGCTTCTTCGTAGTTTCAGTTTTTTGGAATTTACGGGGCGGCTCAGCAGAGATTGTGGCTTGCTTAGATGGAGATGCAACAGCGGGACGTTTAGCAGGTACAGTTAGAGTGGAATCCTTCAAGTTGGTCTTGCCTGGTGCCACAGCACTGATAGACGCCGGCACGGGGGACACCAAAGGCTTTGGAGGGGGCAGATCGGGGGAATGTGAATATATACAATTCGCACGAGTACAGTTCTGACGCTCTGGACAAGAGAAGCCTTTGAAGAGACCCAAGGTTGCAAACATTACGAATATGCAGGTATCTTGTCAGGAGTCGCAAATGCCAAATGCCAAGCCCAACATCTTCAAGCGTGAGATAACACGTGCGCTGGGTTTCTTTAAAGTGATCGCCGGGGACGATGACGGACTCCTTCATTTGCCACCACATCATGGCTTCACGCAGTTCGAAAGCGAAGAAAAGGCCGGATCCCTTTCGTGTCGCGACATTATCCGGAATTGAGTGAGTAGTACCTGTTCAATCATTCATGTCCATCATCAATTTTTTGCGTGCACAGAGGGGATAAAAATCATCATTTAACTGGCCCCTTTCTCCCACAAACGTAGGTGTCTGTCCCACCGGACTCTGAAACAAAACTTATTTGAATCTCTTTCCTGAAGTCCTCTCGATGGGGCTTCTCCCATTCAGTCGCGCAGTTCTTCTCCTGCTGTTTGCCGCGCGTCTGCCGCTCATGCCGCCAATCGATCCGCGCTTATTCGATGGGTTGTCCAGCCAGGTAAATTTACCCTTCGGCCTCAAATTGCACAGTAAAATGACAATTATGACAGCATTGGCATTCAAGTTGTTGCTGCTTCCTCTCCTTTTATGGGTCAATTGGGCGCTTCTTGCGCCCTATCTCAATCTGGGAGTCGGTAATCCATTCTCGGTATTCATTATTTCCGGCCACATTCCCACATCCTCGCCTTCCGATCCACTCTACAGAAAAACCTGGTGGGATCTACCCTTCATTGCTTATTATATCGTCGTCTTCTCCTTTATTCGTGAAACGCTTTCTATCAAAATCTCACGGCCTCTGGCAAGGTATTACGGCATACGGAACGAAAACAAGATGGATAGGTTTGCAGAACAAATGTATGCACTTGTGTACTTCACTGTTTTTGGTACATGGGGATATGTTCGTGCTTTCAGTCATGTTGCAACGTGTATAACTCACCTTTTTGGGTCTAGAGGGTCATGACGCAGCTCCCTACTTATTGGTATAACACTTCGGCATTTTGGGACGGTCGGTCTTCACCTAAAAACATAAACAAGTGTTTAAATTTGGATATAGCCTACCCTACTTGGGCTATGAAGCCAGAGTTGAAGGCTTATTATCTTATACAGTTCGCTTATTGGTGGCAACAATTGCTTGTCCTCATTCTCGGATTAGAAAAGCCAAGAAAAGATTATCTGGAACTCGTCGCTCACCATTTTGTAACACTCTGGCTAATTGGGTGCGTTCTGCATGTTGAACGTCGCATATTTATATTTGTTCATTCCGCTAACGCAGATGGAGTTATATTACTAACCACACTCTCATCGGAAATGCTGTTTATATGAGTATGGATATCCCTGATGCCTTCTTGGCTGTGAGTGATTTTATATATCACCCGCAGCATATTTCTGACGGCCTTGCAGTTGTCTAAATTGTTGAATTATCTACAGAGGAACACCGCTAAGACATATGCATTCGGCATATTTTTTGTCATTTGGACGTGCGTAGCTTCTCCATATTGCAGTAATTATCTCAAAATTTACAGGTATTTCCGACATTATCTCAACATATGGATTCTTTGGTCGGTTTGGTTCGAGTCAACTAATATTCCGTGAGTGTTCATGCCTATCGTGACCTTTACCGGTGGTGAACTATGTTGGCAGCGAGTGGACAAAAAAATGGAGCTGGTCCGAAGGCGTATACATGCCAGCCTGGATGCCATATCAAATATTCACCCCGTTGCTTCTTTTACAAGGCTTGAACTTATTCTGGTACTCTCTCATGTTTAAAATTCTCATAAGGTGAGAATATGAGAATATTTCACTGCACCCTAACTACAATTTTGTTTTGCAGAGGTATCATGACCAGCAAGGTTGATGATCATCGCTCGGATGACGAGGGTGACGATGAAGACGTCCAAGACCAGAAAGAGGAGTGATTCAACCCAGGCCACACCGCACGTATCGAGAACAATCTTAATAAATTTCAAAGTAATATCTATTCCCTATATTTTCCTATGTAATAATTATCTTTAGAGCCCATGATTTATTTCGAACAATGAAAGATAATGGATTAGAACAATCGAATATTTGAAACGAGAAAAGATTATTGCACTGACCGATACAATTCATGTTCCAATACTTTGACCGAATTAAATAATACTCTGGCCCGGACATTGAGCTATAACAACTCAACTCTTCCGTACTTTTTTCGAAATACTCAAGTACTTTGTGCCATCCTTTTTCAATTTGACATGGAAACACAATATGTAATTCTGAGACCCGCGAACATGCAATCAAGGGGCGTATGTAAGTACCCACGTTGATCCGCTCTAGAGAAAGTTCCGTGCTTTTGATGCGCTCACTTCAAACGGACACTTACCCACGGGCTCAATAGGCCACATTTGGGCCACATGCATCTTTGATTCCAACGTGGTGGTCACTCTGCCGTATCTACCTTAACCAGCCTTAACCCAGTCAATTTGGCCACTCTTCATTGTGGTCTTTCTAATACACACGGAACGGCACATGTTGCACACCGTTTACCCATCTTAACGCGATCTCTCCTTCACGAATATCGGAAGACTAGGAATTCGCCTGTTTTGGCGCCAGTGCGTATGCTCGTTTACAATATGCACTGAAAGTTGATGATTGTTTAGTGCCATCCCCTTCGTCACTGCTACACCCCCTCAGCTCACTAACTACTCTGCCATCATTGCTCTTGTTCGGATCTCCTGACCACGCAATTTCGACATACATTATCCTATGGGTCCTTCGGATAGTCACGTTTTCCTTGATCTTGCGAACATATCTAGGGCCATGGATGCTGGCCTTGCTATCCGATCATATACGCATTCGAAGTATCAGCCTTTTGTCAATTCGCGGTATTTATTTCCGCGCGGGAAGGCGGACTTGGAGAATAGACCGCATCAGCTATGTCTGGTCCTCGGTTGAGGGACACCGCCGACTTGCTGTCAAGATCGATGGAGGTAGCCTGCACATTGCCAAACAAGAGAAGGAAGTGAAGGTTGAGCACAAGCACAAACGCAATTTGACACTAGCAGATCTCAACCCGTCCCCCCTCGGCCGCTACGCATGGAAATCTGTGTCAACCTTGACGGCTTTCCTTGAACCCTATGTTCGACCCATCATTCGAACTTACTTTATTGCCTGCCTTCGAGTTGGGATCAAGTGGCTTCCGAAGATCACCCAAGCAGTTTCGTTTGACTTGCATTCAATGATCATTACTTTTGCTGAGGTTCCTGGTGCAAAGATTGTCATTGAAGAAACTAGCCTGCATAGCGTTCTTGATCTCACGTACCTGGAACACGCACCGCAAGTTGTTGAAGCAACACGGCGTCCGAGACTTCCGGATAGGCGCCTTGGTCAAGGAATGGCTGTTTGGAAAAATCGCATGGCAGAAAGTTTCCAGAGGTCTCTGGACAATGCATTAGGAGATAGTCGAGGGACGGCGACTATTTCTCTCAAGATTCGCAACGTAATGGGCACTATGCCGCGGCAGTCATCGAACAGTAGGCAATTAATTTTCCATTCCCCCAACAGATTTACTTAAAGATACATCATAGGTTCATTGAACATTCCGTTCCTTCTATCTCCCGGTTTAATCAATATGGGTCTCTCTGTTAAATTCAATCCAAAACAAGGAGCCATAGATCCGCAGGGGCTTGAATTTTCTCTGAGAGTAGAGGATTGTTCAGCTAAACTAGATCTTCTCAAAGTCTTACTTGACAACGTGTTTCCCAAAAAATCGTCAACACGCGCTGGCAAACAATACCCGCCTTCTCTGCCTTTATCGTACTCAAAAACACTGCCCACTTCGCCACCAGGTTTTCATGCACAGGATCCGCCGACCGTTGCTTCACCAACGCAATCTGTCAGGACGTCCCTTTTTTCTCCAGCGTCACTATTCTCTCCATCCAGTCTGATGTCATCCAACGCATCGTTATTTTCTCCAAATTCAGCCACGCGCCTGTTGTCTCCAACCTCACCAAAATCACCCGCATCTCCCTTTTTACAAGCAATTTCGGTGAGTTTATTTCGTTTTCAACTATATATCTAGCAAATAATCCATTGTCAGGCTTCTATGCGACCGCGCCGTCGACATCTTGCTGTCCAACCGTCTCCAAAGTTAAAAGACCACAAGGATCGAGTAAGTATTAGTCTGATTTCATTCCGCAACTATGTATTCTGATAACAATGGATCTAGTCGTCTATATCGATACTAAGCAGCATTCGTGTTTCAATAGCCTCCATCACTCTTTCGGTTGTTTCGGACCTGAAAATTGGCCCATATCGAGCACAGATTAAAGAAATTCAATCCAGCTTGACTCTCAGCGATCCCTCTACTAATCACTTGCATAGGGAACATCTAGGCTCTCGAAAAAGGACTGATGAATACGATTCAAACGGATACGCCTTGACGCTCACATTGGGCGAAACTACTTTGGAAAGGGACTCGAACCATCATCTCATGCGGCTCGCCAGGCTGGGTCGCATTGACTTTGAAGCCTTAGCTTTCCAATGGCCGACTCCATTTCTTGTTCCGACTTCGTTTATAGCCAATGACCCTAATGCTTCCTTTTTCGCCACACGCCTTAAACTGGCAGGGCTGCAGTTAACCGATCGAATAAGTGACCTACAGCAATTCCTTGAAATTATACAATCGATTCAGAAAGAAGGCAGTAGAGAAGATCCGAACAATGCGATTGTTTCGCCCTGTCCTAATGGCCCACTACCATTTGCATTACCTAAAATCTATGCGGCTCTTGAATGCGGCCCTATCGTCGCCCGGATAATATATGACGCCGACAAAGGTGAAAAGCACAGGGCTATCGAGTTACGAAATAATGGATTTTCGGCAACTTTACAAGCACAATACGATCACCCATCGGCCGCGATTTCTCGACATTTCCCCGCTGCAAGTTCAGTGCATGCTCTTCATTGGAACATGGCCGTATGCTTGAATATCGAACCCATTTTGGCGCGCGTACGATCAACGCATAGTTTTATTGGTCTCAGCGACCCTCATCTGCTCGCATCGGATAAGGACTTCTTGGATGACCCCCCTTTATTGTCTATAGGAGCGATCTATGTATATGGTTCGGCACACTCTGTCGCTCAAATAGATGGCGGGCCAGATTCGCTTGCTTCCATCGATATATCTACATTGCTCGTGGGTCTATCTATGAATTTCGAAACGGTTTGCATCGAACTGTGGCACCCTATATCTGTTGATGCAGCACTTCGTTTGATGTCACTTGCGCCTCCACCCGGCTCGAAAACGTCGAACAACCATACTGCGTCTCGTTCGTTGAATCTACCTACTGGATTAACAGCACACGCAACAGTGGCTCGTTTTGTTGTCTTCATCACCGCTCCAGATATCAATCCTCATGATACTCTAGAACTTTCACGAGGATTTGCGCTCCGGACTGCCGCGTCTTTTGAATATTCATCTTTGCGAGGTGATCAGGAGCATTGGTTCAACAATTTGCAAAGATCACAAAAGAGATCAAGACTCTCATTACCAGCGGAAGCACTGAGCGACGCTATCGTTGCTTCCAAGTCTTCGGGACCTCCAGGTGATAAATCAGCTTTCATCAAGGGTCGATTATACAAGTTCCTGTTTAGAGCAGCTGTTGCTACTCAGTACGAACCCGACGAACCAGGAATTGTGGGTCGCGAGGACATATCCAACGGCTCGCAAGATATTATCCAGATAGACACCGCACAAGCAGACATATGTCTTTCCTCAAAACAAACACCTGTACACACTCAAAATATTGACACCTGTGAAATCTCTTTGCAGATCCCTTTGATACGGATGTACTTTGAATTAGTGCACGCGTATAGTGTTCTCCTTGGTCTGCAAACCGTCAGCATTTTAAGACCGCCCCAGCCTCCTCGAACACTTGTTTCCAGCGAGCGATCAGGACATTCCCCCATTGTCTTATTTCATGGAAATGTCACTGCAATGCAAGCTCTTGTAACCTTACCGTCAAAGAAATTGGTCCTGCAGACTGATGGCTTAAGCGGCCACCTATCATCTGGCATATCTCCCCGATTTAAATGGATTAAGACTACTGTTTTTGTCAAACTTCCTCCTTTGACAAATCGCTGGGATATACCATACCCAAACAAATGGGATGAATTCATCACTCTCCAAGCATGGGAGATTTCCTTTACCACGCTTGCCGGGTCTCTGTGTGTATCCATAGATGGAGATGGTGGTCGTTTGCGCATTCCTCACGGCTTTATACTGTCAGAGCTGATTCAAGACGCAAGTGTTGCTGCCAAAGCCGTCAAACATATAGTTCACATGGCGAGCACGGGTTGTTACTCTGATATGCCCAATCCCGAGCCAGAAGGTCCAAAATCGGTTCCTCACCTCACAATACGCCTAGGCTGTCTCTGTATTGAGGCGCAAGATGACCCATTTGAGGCGAAATTAGGTCTAATCTGGAAGACTGCTCCAGATGCTGTCAAACAGAGGATAGACCGCGAAGAAGCTTTCAGCGCAAAGGTTACAGCCATTTTAGCCGAGGAGCGGGAAATGTCAGCACTCCCTGATGTACCCCCGATGGGGACTGAACATGAGTACCAGTTTAACTCCAAGCACAGTGTCTCAATAGAAGAGGCCCGCCGGAGGCTCGATGATGTGCATGCTTTAGACTGGTCGCTCCGACTCGAACAGGCCAAGGAGCAACGAGACAAAGCCGAAAACTTTGTTCTTCATAAATTATTTGGGACATCTGTACCCACAAGTCCTGATGCTCTTTCGGAAGTTATGGTTATCCCTCAGCCATCGTCTGATGCCCCACTTCTGAGGGCCACGCTGGAAAATCTGTGTCTCACGATTTCGCCTCCATCCTTTGCCATAGATCAGCTTCCAGAGGTCATGCATACACTTGGGAGTGGATTACCGCGAGATACCCAATTTTCACTTCTAGTACCGCTCCATATCCACTTTACGGTGTCCTCCATGACTGCAAGCCTCCGGAATTACCCAATCCCTTTGCTTCACATTCCGCAACAGGCAGAGCCTAGTCAGATCTCTTGGACATTTGATACTGACCTTATTGTTGCGGAAGAAAAGGGTACTGATATGTCCGTGGACTGGATTCGTTGCCCCGTCATCGAACCCCATCATTCTATTCACGGAGAAATGCCATTTTCGATTTTGGTGCCGAAGACCATCATGCCCGTAAAGACATACGCTACTCCTATAATCAAGATTGCAACTCCTGAAGCTACTACTTTTTCCTGGGGAGTCAGCTACGGTCCTGCCATGCAAGATGTAATGCGGATTTTGGACACCCTCTCTAGCTCCCCTCGTGACACTTCTCCCACTTTAGGATTCTGGGATAAAGTAATGCTCCTTTCTTGCAATGTTATATTCTCTAAATCATTTCTGTTTTAGATGCGCTTGGTTTTTCATTGGACAGCAAAAATTTCTTTCTGTGGCGACGTTCGACTTTATATGAAAGGTTTGGACCTTTAATATGACATCATGGCATCCACTCACATTCTTTGAAGGCACAAGAGACCCTTGTAATATTCTTGATGCTGGGGCTGGTTTTGTTCTTTGTTGGCAAGGAAATCCAGAGATCCGGGTTGGGTATGACAACCCGCAGAAAGAATTAATACAGGTCATTAGTGATGGAATGCTCATTGCCGTCCCAGAGTACGTTCAGTCGGTATTTCGTCCTGTTTTGCTCTACTTACTCATTCAGTCTGGATGCTTACGCTACGAAAACCCGCTCCTTGTTGGGAAAGACAACAGCATCAGCGCCGAAGCCGTTCCGGAAAGTATGCGCTCGACTAAGTTCAGGCGTTCGTTACGGAATTGGGTTTACTCTCGAACGGTCATGTGGCCCCGAATGCACGTTCTGCACTGGTACTGCTTTCGAGCGGAAATGCAGATACTTCTCATTCCGCCCTCATTATGAAGTCAAATTAGAGCTCAAGAATGAGCCTCCCACTCTCAAGGTACGTGTCAGCTGGGCCCAATAATGCTATACCCACCAAATGACTCTTCATTGCAGAGTGAAAGTGATTCATATAATGAGTTTCGTTCGGACTTTGTTCACCTGTCCCTGTCATTGGCATCTTCAACAAAAACAAAAGATCAAACAAGTGCCATTCAGCCAAGCAATCTTCACCTGACTCCGGAAGTTTTTGCTCACTTTTGGTCATGGTGTTCCCTATTTGACGGCGCCCTTACACTTCCCATTCGTCAAGGAAATTATCACCCGACAAGGCCTATTTCCCCTAAACTTGGTCGTCATCTTGCGACACTGAAATATAGGATATCTCTACCAAATTTATACTTTATGCATGGGTATATCGATGACGCCAGAGAAAGTGTGTAATTTTTTCTTTGTTCTGTCGGCCAGATGGTAATCGGGGAACTCCTTTTCTTAGCCTGGGTTGATGGCGTTATTCCTTGGGTAGGGTTGAAAGGCAAAGTCGACGAACTTCACGTAGACATGCATCAACGCGAGGAAGAATCTACGACGCCAGGACCAGTTCCAGGGACAACGAGAATAGTCCGTCGTAAACCTTTCTATGCTGCAGAAGTTATCATGAAGGGCCTTGAGCTTCGAGCTATACTTGCCACGTTTCAGGAACCTCTGAAACAAAATGTAGAAATGACTGCCCCTCGTCAAAGAAGTAACTATAGGAAGCACACGAACCTTCCAATAACGCCTCCTACATCTATTTGGTATGACTTGGAGGATTTTGTAGAACTTGATCGACCAGTCTTGGATCAACCAAAGCTTCATTTGTTACCTTTGGCGATATGCCCTCACTTTACATACTTCAGACGAAATGAAACCCTCTCTGATCCTCGAAATGCCAGCAAATTCGGATCGGAGCACTCCCATCTTTGTCTACTTGGAAAAGAGCCTTGTGAGCGCATTTGTTACATCAAAGACATCTTGCTAATTTTTCCAAAAATCTAGCTATACCGAAAACGCAAATGACTTTGGCATCTGCGAGAGCGGAAGAGCTCAAAGGAATTTTGGTAAATAAGAAAGATTCAGAAGGTACCTTAGTAAGCCAACTGTATTTCTACTAATCACTATTGTAGTTAACGACTATTATCATACAGGATAGAAAGGCTTTGACGAAAATGGTCACACTTTTAGAGGACTATGTTTCGGTTCTCAAAGAAGTGGAGATCAGGCCGGACGCTGTCCCTAACAGAAATGCCACCCAGAACTATTACATGCCATCTGACATCGTGTCATCTGATGAATGGGCAGATTTTGACAACGTTTACCAAATACATTGCCCGAGTATTTTCATGGATAGTGCTGTCCGCGATGTGAGTGCGTCGTTATCGTCGATCATTGCAAGCTTTGCTTACTTGAAGCAGATCATGATACAGTACTATTACTGCTCTCGCGACGTAAGGGGATTAGAATACCACATGGCTGCGCGGTATGTGTTTTTTTATCCTTTTCCCCTTTTCCTCTGTACAAACATAATTGCTAGTGCCGTCAAATTCATTCGTGATCAAGCAAATGCAGCTCTCTCGTCCCATGTCAATGATGGGGAAGAAGAAAGCATCAAAGACCGCGGCCCATCTAATGCAGCGCAGATGGCTGCTTCGGCTCTGCGCAAAGTGCTTAGGGGGGATAATAGCTCAAAGTTGCCCATAGACATTATTCAAGAAACAGAATCCCATGCTCTTAGCAAAACTGAACCTTTGAGTGGCTGGGCCGACGGTGTTTCTCTTCAACGGAGCCATTGTTGCATCCTACTGAAACCTCAGATTATCTTATCTGGAGAGGCTTCGGAGGAAGAATGTATTGTTGCTGCTGCCCAAGCGAAACTAGAATCATTTGCCATCATGGACCTCGCTAATCTCGAAGATCCTATCAGTGGTAAAATCATGTCAAGGTGTGCCACTTTCCTAGAAGCTTCTACACCTTTTGACGGTTTTCCAGAAATTACACATCGCTTTCCGGGCTGCAGGCGTTTGCGCCGACCCACGCGCGGTCTGCACAGAGTGCTCCTGTTCCTCTAGAAGTCCTAATCGATTTACGCTGCGAGAGTGACGCTTTTGAACGCCTCGTACCTCAAACGGAAGCAATATTCCATTACGACAAGTTCAATCGATTACGACTGAGAAACAAAACTACATCCATTGCCGCAAAATTTTCTGTGACACAGAATACCTCATCTGTCCGCGATAGTCATCTTCAAGACCAGACGGTAATATCGCCTTATATAACAGCATTCGTCGATCACTGATCCATTGTGGTAGGACCTAATTCGCGTGCATATACCGAGGTTCACTGTTTCAGCCAATGCTGAACATTTTCAAGCCATATCAAATATCGTGACGAAACTGCTTCTCTTCTCAGATCCGGCCCATAAATCTCGCCTAGACAAACTCGAAACACTGATTTTCAAATACGACTTTACGGACCTTGACTCTGCAGCTTCTGTTGTATCGAGTTTACAGAGTCGACTGAGAGACGCGCTTGAAACAGAGCGTCTCGCAAGGCGTAACTGGCGAAGGTTGGAAGAAGATGAAGGACGTATAGCGTTGTTGAACCTCCAAGCTCATATATTCTTACTATCCGAAGAACTCAATTTGCTATTCGACTCCATAAAGATGGCTCAGGATAGGTTTGACGATCAAGCAGACCAAAAGTCGGCGCTTCTTCTACATGCTTCGTCGACCGAGATATCCTGGCGCATGCTAGATGAGCGAAGGAATCTTCTTTCCAAACTTGTTGTTACGGACATTAACTTCCGCTGGCTCAGTCGACAAGACAGTTCAACGGTCAACCACCTCACTATTGGTGACCTCTCTGCCTTTGATGGTTCCCGGCATGCCATATGGGCAGAAATTTTGTCAAAGTACGACGACCCGCCCAATCACCCGCTTCTCAAGGTATCTGCTTTCTTTGTCGTAACACCCATTACTCATGCATGTTCTTCTCTCAAAGCGGGGCCTCTTTTTGTTAGCGAATTGGACTATCTTGGCGCCAGTTGGGGGTATTACTATATATGAAGCATTTGAACTTTCATTGCATCCACTACGGCTTCAGATTGATGCTAAAGTGGGTAGGAGGATTCTAGAATATGTGTGGCCTGGCCGAGCGCATCGTGCTGTGGTCGAAGATCCCGAGAAAACTCAAGATGTTCTTCCGCCTGAGATTGTCGTTAAAAGTCCGACTTCAGCTGCAAGATCTTCCTTTGATTCTCCCCGTGGACTGCAAACGCCTATGTCCGGAGATAAAACTGGCCCCCCTCTGCGAAAACTTGGCAGTTCGAGATCATTCACGGATTTGAAGTCGGCCAGAGAGGCAACATCATCGCCATCCAATTTCCTTACTCCTCAAGGCTTCCTGAGTCCCACTGGATTCTTGAAGAGAACTCACTCTTCAGATTCAGTCAATTTTTTCAATACCCTGGATGGATCCAATGGTCGGGGCGCGGATGCCGACAGATCGACGTTGAGTAAAAATGATAGTGGCGACGCTCAAGTTATGAAGATTCGATCATCCCAGAAAAGCTTCGTCCTCGTCCGAATAGCAAGGTGTGTAGGTTTACTGTTATCATGTATAATAACTAACAGCATGGACTGTCATTCAGTCTTCATGTTCTTCTGAGCATTGTTAAGGAGGGTTCATTTGAATGCCACGACGCAAAAATCAAGACCCGAGAACTCGAATATCGCAATCAGACTTGGAGTGTGAGCACCTTTCTCCTCTTTTGTGATGTGATTTAATTTTCCACCCAGTTCGAAGAGCTCGTCAATCAATTTATACCATCAAATATGAGTTGGAGGGGTTGGGTGAAGATGGCCTTCCATCAGCCCCTTGTTCCTGTTCTTCCAGTTGCTCGAGAATTGCTTGCAAAAACCAAATGGACAGCATCGTCGAAGGTACAGCCCCATGATAGTCCTATGAGACTTCTTCATCCCAGCAGAATGCTCGCTACGGATGATGACCAACGGCTCAACTGGACTTTGAGCGAGCGGAAAACAGAAATGTCTACCAAATCAAGCTGGAGACAGGCATTGCGAAGCAATAAAGACTCTCCTAAGCTCACTTCTCTTCCCTTAACGGCGGAACCAGAGGCCATAGACATAGAGCAACCGAGTGGCGCGAATGAGCGTAGAAACGGGCGCAAGCGAGTAAAAAGCCTCTTTTCGAAGAGAAATTCGTCGAAGAGCAAAGGGCCAGAAAAGGTGTGAATTGTTATCCCTGTGCTGAATAAGATATCTAAGGTTTTTCTTTGCTTATAGCGCCAATCCGAAGATATTCTCAGTGGGAAGCCATGATAGCAATAGCAATGACGAAGTGCGCAATGATTTCAATTCGAAGCCACATCTTTCAATCGCTCTCTATTTCACTCAAATATTTATTCCTAATATTTCTCTGGTCCAGAGTTGTACTTGACATCTACTTAGGCTTAATTTGTATTACACTGCATGTACAATGGAGGGCCGTCGCCTCAGTATTATAATAGGCCCGAAATTGTTGACTGGCTACGGGAGTGCATGTAATTAATTGTGTTCTTCAGTTGCCGTCCCGCAGTCACATGCACAATCCTACAGAAAATGTTCTGGGCTTGAAGTGCGAGCGGTTAAATGCTGTGTTAGCCTGTTAGGCTTGCGTTTCGAATTCTGGAAGATTTCTCAAAGATTTTTTAGTTGATAGTGGGTCCTCGCACTTACGATAACTCAGGAATCAGTGTAAGCCTGACCATTAATTCGCCTACAATTTCCTGATACAGTTCAAATTCATCGCTGTCAGTCAGTCCGGATAATTCCGGGCCTGCATGGACCGGTCGCTATTTTTAACCCATTAATGGAGCTTGCAATACTTACGCTCACCGAACGCAGCACCCATCCCACCATCACCCCTCTCTCCCATTTCTGGGAAGCATGCCCTCGATAAGGGTCAGAGGCCAAGCGTATTCTAGTCTAGAGGACGAGACTCCAGACGATTATGATGTACCTGCCAACAACCAACCGTCAACCCCAACCCCTGGGCCACTGCTTCGGGTCACTCCTCGTATCTCAACCCGCCTTTCCCTTCCTTTTCTTCGAGGAGAACCTTCAGATGGGCGCCTTTCTGCTCGAATTTCTGCAACTACCCCAGTAGCTCCAAACAGACCTCGTGCTGCTACGACCGCAAGTCGCGTACATGCTCACTGCACATCTGCCTCGGGGATACGATCCTCTCAATTTTGGAGTCCTCCCGAAAATGTGAACTCTCCAGGAATACCCTCTCCTGTTCCTTCAAGGGTTCCATCCGGTGCATATCCACAAGCAGGCCGAATGATGACACTGGAAGGAATGCAAACCGACCTCAGGATGTCATCACAAGGCGAGCCTGGACTCATCGAACACTCCATAAACCTATCGCACACCGAAGACGAAGGAGATGTAGACCTTCACCACGATGACGTTGTTGATCATTTGGATGTAATCGGTAATATAGTTAATTTATTCCGGCGCAAAACTGCTGCTCACGGCGACCCTAAAGATATGCAGATAGGCGCTTTCTCTAACCTCACTAATGCGGCGAATTCCATCGTCATGTGAGTAATACCCATCCTTCAGTCCAGCCAAATTCACGCCTTGGATTTCAGCCCTCCTGCTGGTTGGTACTCGCGCAAGCCTGTCGTTGTGCTTCCCTCTACGCGACGGAATGTGAGTGATGGAGAAAACCAGGAAGAATTCGATGATGTTCTGGATCGGCATGTAAACGATGTACTCAAGCGACCCTCTAAAATAAGACGGACACTAATGGGAGTTTGGTCGTTCTTGAAAACCCGTAATGTTTCTATATTGTTCACGTTTATACCCCTATTAATTTTTCAAAAATAGCAATGGGCGTACGCACACATCTATCTACGTACCACGAAATAGCTACTCATAAGGTCTTAGATTATTGTCGGGATTTATGGCTTCTTAGTGGGTATGGATCAAATTGCTATCACTCTCTACTATGACTAAATTACATTTGGACCAGTCTTCTGGGGGGCCGCCATAGTTATTTTTTTGGTCAAGATAATAAATTTCCACAACGCAAATACCCAAGGTTTTTGGGTAGAAATTTCATCACAAGTGGAAACGGGTATACATTCTCTCTTCTCACCAATGAAGTGCTCCTCACGTACTGTCGCAAAAGGTCTGTTTACTCTTACCAGCATAGGTTTAATACCTTCGCGTGCATTGGATACATATCGCCAGTAATATTTTATTCCCCGTTAGACTATGAACTGAACATGGAACAGGTATATACAAAATCTGGTGGTACAAACGACAAACCATCAAACTCAGAAAGAAGGCGGGTTTACCGCAATTATTCGACATCGACGACCTTCCCGATCCCGCGTACGATCCAAACTACGTTCACGTTCTAACAGAAGAAGAGCAGAAGGACTTGCATAGACGTGAGAGAGAGACCTTGAAGTCACTGTTGCCCATATTCACTATGTGCCATGTAGAGCAAAGGAAATTCCAGTATTCTCAAACGTGGTACAGAGCTCACGGAACGGAGACCCATAGAGTGCGTATAACTGCTTGTTAACATCGAGAATGCAGAACGTTGACACTTATCCTATAGGCATTTCCCATCAAGTAAGACATTTACATTTTTTGTTGGTGCATCTTCCTCAAGCAGACTGCTTCTAGCCTAGCCCTCCTGATATGCTTTTTGAACGATGGAAACTCTATATTCCAGGTTTGTTCTGGGAAGTCACTCACATCATGAAAGCATTGACGTAACCCCTCCATAGATCTTCCTTTGCGGTACTATGTGGGGGCTCAACCGGTAAATGTTATTCCTTTACTTTACCTTTTTGACTCATTCGGCCCTCAGATTCCAACGGCCTGCTTGGACCACTGGTGTCCTCATACCTGCAAGTTTTCTCTGTGGAATCGGAGCCGCGATTGTTATTTGGAGAGGCGGAGAAAGAACAAAACGCGTGGAAGAAGTCAAAGAAAGATTACGAGCTGCACTTGCGCAAAAGCCAGCTCCAATGGATGATCAACTACCGCGGAGTCTATCGCGAAACCCCGAGCCAAAATCAAATTTATCAACAATAACTAGTAACCGAGGAAATGAGAAAGCCGACGAAAATCGAGGTCCATCAACAATTATTGAAGAACATATGACAGTCCCTAGAGTCAGTTGGCTTAACCAACAGTGATTCCAGGGTACCCTGTAAAGGTGACTGGTGATATTTGGATTATTTCATTTACGTAAAGTACAGGACTGAATAATGGGATTGGGTCAAATGCATGTGTCGAGATTTGTACTTTTTATGTTTTGGAATGATATGTATTCTAAGCTATGCGTTCGAGGTACGCAGCCCAGCCCTCCGCCATATATCGTTCAGCCTTTGCTGCCATGATGTCCACGGCTTTTGGATCTGTCCCATAGATTCCTCTCCCTACTATGATAATGTCACACCCTGACTCGTACACAGCTTCCCGCGGCGTTCTATATTGTTGACCCATCGAGTCTCCGCGAGACTCAAGACCGATTCCAGGTGTCAATATAAGGAAATCCTCGTCGGTGGTATCATCCTCTGATGTGGCTCCAAGCCCTTCCATCCTGTTCTGTGCAATGAAACCTACAACGAAATCCCGATTTTGCCGAGCCATTCGCACTGCCTCTATCGTGTATGCACCAACTGCCAGAGAACCTTTTGTGCTCATTTCTGCAAGGAGCAGGAGAGCCCGGCCCAGGGGAAGCCCAACGGATGAAAGGCCCTTAATTATTGATGGTCCTGGAACAGGATGTGCGTTTGTCAGATGGGCCCAACTGGCTATTTTGTGGACACCGCTAGAGTATTGCAGAGCCACGGTATTCCCTGTACACATTTCAGTCCTGCGTATGCTCGACAATGTAGCTCAGGCTAACCGATGTCGGCAAATTTTCGATCTTCAAAGTATAGGAAATCATGCTTTCGACCCAGATGTTGCAAGCGCTCGATTAAAGAAGAGTCAAAGTCTTCGAGGATATCAATATGTGTCTAGGATAAGAATGACATGAATCCACGGAGGAAATATGCATAGCATATAATTGAATTCACCTTGATCATGCAGACATATGGTCCGACACCGTCGATAATTGACAAAAGGTCCTCCGCCTTCGTAACATCAACACTGACGGCAAGATTAGACTTTTTCCGCTCGACCGTTTCAAGAATAGCTATGGCAGTGGGATTTGAAAAGTTCTTCGCTCTCGAGCCATACGATTGCGTCTGTGGTTTCGATGTCATTGGGAATGTGCGATAGACACTGTCTCCGTCAATGTGCGCCGAAGAGGCAGAGTTTGGGCAAAGAGCAAAGGATATCTTTACATCCTCTGCTACGATCACGGGTGATTGAAGGCAAATCCCGCGCTCACGGCTCCCAGGACCGGAAGAATCTTATCAACACCCATGTCGTCGTTCGTAATTCACGAACGCGAACAAGATGAAGAAGATGTTGAGAGATATTCCAAACGCGCCAAAATGGACGAGGAAGGCACCCTCGAAACAGAAGAGCCAGCAGTTGAACTCACGCTGAATACCACTGCAGAGCATGTCCTTCCTCCGAGCCATGCATTGTTAGGGATACCGTTACCTGTGGCTAAAGAAGGCCAGCCTTTGAATTTCCTCGAAGCCAACGTTGGAATATCTGAATATATTGGCCGCGGAGACGCGAAAGTTGAAGGGATTATCAAACAACGGTCATTATTTCTACAATCCACGAATATCATATTGCTCATGCATAGTTTCGCCCACAGGTTCACAGACTTTCTGGTTTTCGAGGTTGACCAAGACAGCAAAGTCATACACTTGAAATTTTTGGGTAAACCTGAAGTTTCTAAAAAAGAGAAAGCGCAGGAAAAGGCCGCCGTTGACACGCCCACTCCCGTGAACGCAGCTGAAACCGAGAAGGGGTCAGAAAATCCATCGTCAGGCATAGTTCAAGAAGATACAGCGCCTACGTCTACCGTTGAGGGCAGTTCTGTTGCCGCACCTGCTCTAAAAATTTCCACCAAAGAGGAACCCTGGCCTGAACACTTCGATGCAACACTCACGCCCTTCCTCGATGCGGAGAAGGTTGCTCAACTTAAAACTATATTTCTCGAGGGTCCCGAGCCACCTAGGATCAGTGATAGTGGATGGGGCAGTCGCGTTTCTTCGGTCATAGGAGAAAATTCCGTTCCCGCAGGAGTTGAGACGGCCGAGGTATCAGATCAAAAAGACAGTCGAAGTCATTCGCGTGGGCGAGGCCGAAAACGAGGCGGACGTGGAGGTGGGCGTGAAGGTGGGCGGGAAGATACCCGAAGGGTTATATCTGCGGTAAGGCACTGCATATGTGATTAGACATGAAATTTGCTTAAACATCCTCCTAGCCCATAACATCGAAGGAAAATCGCACTGCATTTCACAAAATCATCCGCGAGTTATTCGGAGGAAAACTCGATACTGAGACTGATTCATCTGGTCCTCCTGAAGCAGGCTCGCGCATCGCCATCAAATGGGCCAAACGAGGCGGTCGTGCTGATGCTCGAGGCGGTCGTGACGGTAAAGAAGTTTTATTCAGTTGCATACCTCACTTTGATGGTGACACGACGACGCTTTCAGGGACTGTAGCACGACCTAGTCGTGGTGATTACCCTCCCTACATCCACTTTACAATGCAGAAAACGAACCGCGATACTCAAGATGCACTTGGTCACTTGTCTCGTAATCTGCATGTCAATATCAAGGACCTGTCTGTCGCAGGAACGAAGGATAAACGTGGCGTGACTGTTCAACGGGTCTCGTTGAATCGCCATAACAAAACTGTTGAAGAAGTGTGGAAATTAGCTAATAGCATAGGGCCGCGGAGAACTCTTCAAGACGCCATGACTCAAAGAGGAGAACGAGGAATTCGGATATCTGATCTCAACTATCGCAAATCTGGCCTGGAATTAGGCATGCTGAAAGGCAATGCATTTGTCATAACTCTAAGGTAAACTCTATTTTTCCCCCTTTGTTCCCCCAGTAAAATTTATACTGCCCAGGAATGTCAAGGTTGCATCGATGGAGATCCTGGATGAAGCTATGAATACAATAAAACATAAAGGCTTCATTAATTACTATGGTGAGCTTATCCTCGGTATTCTTTTGGAAGATCTTTCTTATGAATCTATTCCAAGGCATGCAACGCTTTGGTACAGCCTCCATCCCAACCCACGCGATCGGCCTCGCACTACTGAAATCGGAATGGCAGAAAGCTGCGGATATGTTACTTTCCAAGAGACATGGTGAACACCCTGATGTAGAAGCTGCCCGAGATGCCTGGTTGATAGAGAAGGATTTGGATAAAGCCTTGCGCTTATTCCCTCGGCGCGTTGTTGCAGAACGTTGTATTCTGGAAAGTTTCAAAAAGCAGAAGGGTGATACGCGAAATGTGATGGGAGCCCTTTCAACGGTAATATCTCTTTTCAATTCCTCATAAGTTATCATTGAGCATCATTTTATTCAGATTCCTCGTAACCTTCGCCTAATGTATATCCACGCCTACCAATCATACGTCTGGAATGCCATCGTCTCTGAGCGCATCCGGGATTATGGAAGCGATCGCCCTATTGTTGGAGATCTGGTGTTTGATTCGTCAAAAGACAAAGATGCTATGGATGTCGAATCTACGGAGGATTCAGTCGCCTTGGATGATACTCCAGAAGATTCAGGTAATTTAACATTTGCATCCTCGTATGATTACATCTCAGTGGTTACCGTCCATAGGGTCCAAAAGGAATAGGAAGCCTTATCAAGCACCTCGCATCAAGACTCTGACAGAAGAGGACCTCGACAAACACACCATCTTCGACGTTGTAATGCCCTTACCAGGCACAGACGTAGCTTACCCCGGTGGAAAGCTCGGCGACCGTTACAGGCAATTTTTGAGCATGGACGGATTAGACCCTAACAATTTCGTAAGGAAACAAAAGTAAGAAAAATGCTCTTTTCGTTCGTTTCGTTTGTTCATTGAAGCCAAACAGGGACTACACCCTTAACGGGTCCTACCGCGCGATGCTTCATCTTCCAAAAGAGATGTCCTGGTCTGTTCTGCGTTACACGGATCCAGACGTCTCGCTCGCTCAGTCTGATGAAGATAAATTGCTCGACTTCGATCCTCCTGCCGTTGTTGAAGATGGGAAGTTCACGGCACTCCAAATCCATCTTACTCTCGGAACCGCTGCATATGCTACAATGGCTCTGCGTGAGATCACGAAGACAGATACTAGCTCACATTTTCAAACCAGCCTTACAGCAGCTGCAGAGGATCAAAAATATCGGGGGGCTGCTTCAGTTGACACTTCCGATAGTCCTATCGCTGAGGATGCAGCTATGGAGGTTGAAGCCATTGCTGAACCAATTACTTGATTGTTTGTGTATTAGGGATAGCTTATGGTATTGAACTATCCTTCACCTCCGATTTTTCCCAGCTGCCCGAAGAAAAGGTTTCCTTGCTTGCAAGGGTTACTGGGAAGTGAAAAGTGCGTGAGAGAGTAGCCTACCAGCATTGCAACATCTCGACATCCTG